>NCTC01003604.1:0-97879 GCA_002319775.1 Fagopyrum tataricum
AAAGTCTAGAATGGAAGAGATTGAGACTGTTGAAGAAGATGAATGGGTTAGCGGCGAGTGAGACAAGTTAGGGTTACTAGAAGAAAAGAAAGCTCTAATTAAAAAAAAAAAAAAGAAGGAAAAAGAAATAGAGAGATATGGTCCTAGATGGGCCGGGCGGCTCCGATTGAGATCTCATATGTCATCTTATACAAGTGATACATGTATCATATGTTGTGATTGGTTGAAGCTAAATAATTAAGAATTAAAGTTTTACTATTTCACGAGAAAAATAACAAACAATATGAATTCTACCAATCACGTAAAAGGGATACAAGGATACACATGAGAAGGACTCTTACTTCACTTTTCATATTTTGTAAACATAATTTATTTTATAAGAAAAAATCTCGACGCTTTAAAGCGTCTAAAATGTCACCGACGCAAAAAAGCGTCGAGAATCCCTGGAATGTATGCGCGCCTCCATAAAATGTCATCGGCGTTTTGTCAAAGCGCCGAGAAGAAAGCGTCAAATAATACACAGTTTTCTAGTAGTGCCCATAGGTTTTAGGAGTGGTTTCTGTTGATCCAATTTGGGACCGTAGGGAGCTTCTGGGCCCCAGGGATGTGCCATGTGTTGATGCCCCGCTGGAGAATGTGTTGATTTTGGATATGGAGGTTTTGAATCATGATAAGATGATTTGAGGTTCAAACCCGGTTCAGAGGGTTAGCTTTACCGTAAGGAATAAGTGGGTTGAGAGGTAAAGAAAAATGATACTGGATTGGACCGGGTCTAGCTTTACCACGTTTGAGGCTTTGGGTGCTTTCATATGGCGTGCTAAGTGAGTTGATTATTCATATTCTATAAGTTTGAATATTTTGTTCATTTGGTAACGCATGTGTATACTTTGATGTAAATGCAGCGTTAAATCATCGGGTGTTGCTGAGAAGGAGACGGTAAAATTTGCGTACTTGATCAACATCCGGAGAGTGATTAACCCGCCGTAGCCCAAAGGTTACTAGGGCAACGGCTGTGTCACACTCTACGTGCCCTTGACCGCCAAGGAGTTCGTAGAGCATCCGATATGGAAGACCGTTGAATTGATAAAGGCGAGCAAGGGTAACGCAATAGACGAGTATGTGCGTTCTTTCATCGACTTCCAAGAGCTCAACTACGAGAAAGGGATCACGGCAGGTAAGGGGGTGAGCGGCTTCACAGACTGGAGGCACTTGGACCACTCAGACATCGACTTTGGGTGGGGTGGTCCCGTGAATGTGTTGCCCTTGTCTAGGAAACTCATGGGGAGCTCCGGCCCTTGCTTCTTCCTTCCGCTTCCGGGTGCCGAAGGAGGCTTACAAGACGGTTTTCGAGTTGTGATCACGTTGCCGGAGAAGGCTGTGGATGGATTCTTGGAAGAGATGGGGAAACTTCAAAGCTCTGAATTTGGGTCGAGTTTTTTGTAGTTCGATCAAACCACATCTTACGATGGGATCTTCGTGTTTTGGGATATTCTCGGTGGTGTCTATACTTTTAAACTAATCCGGATAGTAACCTTGATGTTAGGTTATTTCCAATCCGAATAGCCACACTATAGGGGTAACATGCAAATTTTCCAAAAAACGATTTATACCTACTTTGTTTAGGCCAAACGCGAAAAGGAAGCTATAATAGCAATAGATACAAACGCAAGCACCGTCATCTATTAAACGTCGCATGAACTCTCCTTTTTTTAAGCCTTTTTACTGATTATTTTTTGGTGTGAATGTGTTCATACCACATGTTATCTCATAAATCACTCCACTCTACTGTCCCTCAACTATTCTTCGTGGAAAATTCCCTTTAGAGATCTTTTTCTATAAATCACCAAAATACAATATTATGTGCGTCTTTGTTTGCCAATGCTACTTATCTAAGAAACATCTCAATTCATATAAATTTGAAACTCAAAAATCAATTTTACGGGCCGCGCATACCCGAATGATAAAAAAAGAGTGGTGTCTCTACATACTATTTACAACCTACCATTTTCACTTCCCGTGATGTTATATCTTATTCAAAATAGTTATGCTTTGTCACAAAATAGATTTCCCCACAATATATTGTTACCTAATTGATAATCCTTCCGAATATTATCTTACCTGAAGTTCCAAATTGATATCTCACACTCTCTTGCCAACAGGGAGAGCCCCCTCCTTGAAAAACTCTAACCCTAATTTTACAAAGACGTACCCGTCAAATCACATCACTCAAACCCTACCCAACCGGACCAATCTACCAACACCTAGGATAATCCCACTAACCATACCTCCTTTTCTACTCGTCCAAGTACTAAAAAAATTGGACAAACCTCCCAATTATTTGATATGATGATTTTATGTGTAACATCATTCAAATTCGTGTCTCTCTACCCCGAATGGTGCACTATTATGAACTCCGAAATCTATTCAATGATCTGAGAGTTTTGTTGTTTGTATGTGCTCTCACCACATGTGCGGTTTAGCCCTAGGTACACTAATATGTTCTCTAAAGAACTTTCGTTTCTTATGTTATCCTTTTCAGCATTACAAGCAACACTCAGTTTCTTACCACTTTGGAGTGTCACTAAACTAACGTTTTTCCTCGGGTTTACTATTGTTTGAGGTGGTAAATTCCTCCGAAGTCGTTTCATCGATCCTTGTGATAGCATCAACCAGGAAGAACCTTGAGAGTCGGAGGGTCTTAACTTTGTAGTGAAACATTGCCCACTAAATGTAATTGTGTACTTCCACAACATAAATCACGTGTATTATTCATTTACTCAAATAATAGTACAATACAATACTAACTAAACACACTCGTCTTGAAATAGAGTGACAAAACACTACAAAAACGTACATGAAAATATATCAAACTCTTTCTTTCAGGAAGAACCTTTAGAGTTAGAGGGTCTTAACTTTAAAGTCGTTGTGTCTCAGCTTCCCCCACAATGTTTTGTATCAAGGTAATTTGAAATCACTTTATTGTGTTTGTTTGTAGTTGATGTCTTATATGACATAATAGAGATGTATATTTATGCGCCCTAGGTTGTGAAGTAACAATAGATGGATTAAGTATTATGGATCCATTTGCCTTGACTTGCATTATCATATCATGCAATTCTTTCTTTTCATTATTCAGTGATTAGTTTGACAATCAGATTTGACAATATGCGTCAGGTTTGTAATAGGTCTCACGATTGTTGTTTTTTTCAAAACTTGTGACATAATTCACTAAATCACACAGTAACCAATAGTCTATACACACAAACAATTTCTCGTCTTCTTCACTAGGAACCAACCTAGAAATGAGATCAACATCTTTATTTGAGAACCCTAAAACATGCATGGAATAGGCTAAAACCATTAAGTTGTGCCCTATGCACTTTGATATTTGTAGAGATTTGTTAAATGAATGCTTGCTTTATTTATTGATCGGACAAAGTATTTATAACAAGAGTAAAAGACAAGATAAAAATAAAAATAAGATAAGCCAACATATAAAGGAATAAGCCCGCAGTCTTGGATTCCTTGTAAGATTTCCCTTAGGTTGCATCGAATGAACAAAACCTGACCTAAGAAGACAAATCCTGACCTAAAAAGACAAATTGTCAAAGTAGAAGAGGTGTACCTTGTCAAAGTAGAAGAATCTTTCCAAACAAAAAGACAAGGTACCTCGACTTAACAACGTGTACTTTTCTTTGGCGGTGAAAGCACTCAAACCTAAGTGAATCACTCACCCGACCTAACGCAAAGCTTAACCTGAGATAGCCTACCTAGTGTGGATCCTTTCTCTAACTAACTTCATGATAGTTGTGTATGTAAGTGCCTTAGTCTTTAGAGCCGAGATAAGACTGAGCCGTCCCTGCGGGTCCAGAGGGCCGCCCTGCGGCTTGCTCAGCGTTCCGCCCCTACGGCCAGGAATTTCCGCCCTTGCGGTTACAGCCGGTTTTGTTGACCCTTTTGACCGTGCTTTACTCTTTCCTTCCTTCCTTCTTAAGCCTCGTCCTTGGCTTCTAATCAAGGGTTTCTTCACTTCATTCCAGTTTTCTCACGTCCTTCTTGCCTCCTTCCTTCTTCTTGGTCTTGTGCTTGGATTCTTCTTGGTTTGGAAGAGGATTTGTGTGGCTTTGGCGGATGTTGGTGTTGTGTGTTGTTGCTGAGCTTGGGAGCCAGTTGAGGTAGTGGTTTTGGATCATCTCCTTGGTTAGATCACAACAGTAGGTAAGCTCCTTGCTTCTTCCTTCTTTCTTTCTTCCTTTGATTCCTCTTCCTTAGCTTAGGATTAGATGTGCTAGATGCATATTGATGTTTGTATGTATATATGTATACGAATGTGGTTGTGGAATGATGAAGACGTGAGTTGATCACGTGAAGAGTGGAAGAGAATTCGGGAAATTACGTTCTGCAATGTCGCCGCCCACGTGCCTGTGAGTTGCCTCCCTCGCGGGACCTTGTCACCGCACCCGCGCCCGGAAGCCGCCGTGCCTCCGTCTTCGGTCATTTCGCCCATGCGTCTCTTCTATCACGCAGGTGCGTCTTATACCGGATCTACTAGAGTAGTATGGATCCTTTCTTTCCTAGTATGAGCGGGTTAGTAGCATGCTAGGTATGTGTATGAGGATAGGATGAGGTTGAGTATGATATCGATATATGCCGGTTATGGCTTTGAGGTTTATTAGATTATCGAGGTTTATAAGTTGGATATGATCCTTATGGATCCCTTGGGTGTAGGTGTGACCCCTTTGATTGATAGGAGATTTGATATCTCTTTATGCCTTGTTATTAGGCAGTGTTGTCCTCCAGATTGGAGTTGATCGTGTTGAGAGTACTTCGAGGTTGAGGTAAGTCCATAGGACTTACTTAGCTACCATCCCTATATTGGATGTATGCATGAGTGGTGTTTGATATATGCTTGATAGCATGTGATGATTAATTATTACCAACCTACGGTTTAGTGACCGCCCATTGTAGGGTTGTGACAACTTGCCCTGTCATCCCGCTGGGAGACGGGGAGGTTCTTTGCGGACAGGCCAGATCTGGAAGTGAGACGGGCACCTACCACTCCCATAGGGTATACGGGAAAGTGTTACCAGATTACCACTACAGCTGGCAACACCCCGAGAGGCGAGGATTATATATTCCTCGTGTCACATATATTCATATTCATATATATACGATTTGAGTGTTGGACCTTATAAAGATAATAAACCGGGTAAATGTGTGACAACATGATTTTGTGTTTATGATTTCCTGATTTGTGTTTGTGCTTATGCATTATCTGTATATATGTGTATGGTTAGCTAACGGTTTTATACCGTATTGTAGATCATTTGCAGGTTAGGAGAACTACATAGTGATTCAGAGGGGGTGATCCGCTGAGGGTTCCGTACACTAGTTTATGTGAGGGTTATGGGACATTTTGTATGTACTGATACATGTTTATTTTGTACTCAGAGGTTCTTCTGTAAATCTTTTGATTTATATATATACAGTTTGATGTTTTAGTTTTAATCTATTTGTGTCTTGTTGTAAGTTTCAGTGAACTTGTTGTCAGGCTAGGGTCAAGATCCATTGTGAGATCCTAGCCCAGTAACGTCCCGAGTCCTACAGATTTGGGGTGTTACAAAGTTGGTATTAGAGCCTTAGGTTGACAACAATGGCACTTGCAATCTGCAACAAAGGTCGAATAGATAAATAAACAGAAGCCGAAAGGGGTCTGTCTTTTCAAAAGGTTTTGGTTTTGAAATGAGTACAAATATTTTGGGATGTTGTGTACGAGAAGCCATCACCCCTCTGAAGACCTCGACAGTATAGAGATATATATAGATATTACCTTATATGATGTGTGATTGATCTTAGCATATATATATTTATACATATGGCATATATATAGCCTTCTAAGTTAGGTTTATACCATGCAGATGGTTCGGACTAGAGCCTTAACTGCAGTTGGACGAAGTAGGGGTAGACCCCCTCTTTCTCTAGTAGGTAGAGGAAGGGGTCGGATTCCCGCTGGTGATCCACGTGTAGCGTAGGAGATTCATGAGGATGTTGCTGAGAGTGTCGTTCCTGAAACTGGAAACGGTGCGGCTGGGAGAAAAAGATCACATAGAGTCCAGTCAGATGACTCGGATGATGTCTCCATGGGGGATCAGAGTTCCGTGCGTATATCAGACGAGTGGAGGAGGCTGCCAAAGCAGGTAGACGTGCCCCGGATCTGCCGGCACAGGAGGGATCATCTGAAAGATCCCATGGAGCGACTCAGGTGCCAGTTGTACAGGCACATGCTATTGAGATTGCTCGAGTTCCAGAGGAGTATCGAGGGCCTCGACCATATACTTGATTGAAGGCATTCCATCAGATGGGAGTACCCCATTTCTTTTGGAAGGTGGGGCTAGAGGTTGAGCTGTGGATCGGGCATGTAAACTCAGCTCTGGAGTCTATTAGATGTCCAACAGATAGAAAGATAGAGTTAGTGCAGACTCTATTCAAAGACTTGGCACAACACTGGTGGAGATCTGTAGGGGCCAGGTTACCAGTTATGACCAGATGAGGACTATGATCAAAGAGCGTTTCTGCCCTGCCTCATTGAGGAGGGAGAAACTACGGGATTTTGTTGAGGCTGGATTTGAGGACGTACCAGTCTCAAAGGCTATCAGGACATTCCTGGAGGAGCTGGCTTTGTTGGGTCCAACTACACCTCCTGCAGATCAACATGTGTATTTTTTCTCCCGACGACTGATGGATGCTACCCGGACTTATATGGCGGGGTTTCACTGTGAGTCCTTGATGGATTATCAGGACAGAGCTTCCGATTATGAGAGGGAGCGGTTTGGGCAGAGGAGAGCTTCTCAGACCTGAGGGTCTGAGAAGAGATAGCGGACTGGGCAGACCAGTGGTGCTGGTGGAGCAGCTAGTGCACGGCGAGGCCAGAACCGCTAGAGTTATCCCTCATCTGCACCAGTTACAGATAAGGGACGATAGTGTTTCAACTGTGGTGGTAAATGACATATACAACCAGAGTGTACGAGGCAGGCAGTGACTTGCTACACTTGTGGCGGACGAGGACATATACGACCAGAGTGTACGAGACAGGGTGTAGCTTCATCTCAGCAGGGGTCTTCTCCTACCAGTGTAGCAGGGGGTGGGCAGAGACCACCTCAGCAGTAGACGCAGGGACAACAGAGGGTCCCAGATCGTCCTACCACTCAGGGATATGCTCCTGGGCCGAGTAGAGGTAGAGGTCGTGGTGGGAGTACCACTGACACTAGAGGAGCACAGGGTAGAGTGTTTGAGTTGAGGAGTGTAGAGGAGCCAGCTGCACCGACTGCTATAGGTACCATTCTAATTCATGTTTTACCTGTTAGAGTTTTATTTGATACGGGTGCTACGCACATTTATATTTGATGCATGTGTTGAGCGTTTGAGTCTAGATACGACTGAGAGGATACCCTTTAGTATAGGGTTACCCGATGGTAGTAAGGTCAGAGGTACCCGTGAGATCCGTGATTGTCCCATTTCTGTAGGGACTCGTGTGTTACTTGTTGACTTCTTTGTCATGCCATTAGAGCATGAATAAGTCATTTTAGGTATGGATTGGATGGATAGACATCAGGCGGTATTAGATGTAGGTAGGAGGACTGTGACCCTCTCTACCGAGTTAGGACAGATAGAGGTTTTCCGAGGTTGGGACCATGGAAAGACATGCATGGTTATCAGTGCGATACGGGCAGCTAGACTGATTGCACAGGATTGTGAGGCCTTCTGGTGTTATGCCATGAAGGAGGGGGAGAGTCCAGCATTAGAGGATATCCCAGTGGTGTGTGAGTTTACAAATGTATTTGTTGAGCCGTCCAGTTTGCCGCCTCAAAGGAGTGTGAACTTTGGTATTGAGTTAGAGCCTGGTACGAGACCGATCTCGAAGGCCCCATATCGGATAGCGCCTGTCGAGATGCTAGAGCTGAAGAAGCAACTCGAGGAGTTGGCTGAGAAGGGTTTTATCCGCCCTAGCGTATCCCCGTGGGGAACACCTGTCCTCTTCGTGCGGAAGAAGGACGGATCGTTGAGATTGTGTATTGATTACATGGAGCTGAACAAGGTGACCATAAAGAACAAGTATCCATTGCCTCGTATAGATGACTTGTTAGATCAGCTTCAGGGAGCGACAATGTTCTCCAGGATTGACCTGCGCTCAGGGTATCACCAGCTGAGGGTGAGAGAGCAGGATGTGTATAAGACAACATTCCGGACCAGATATGGACACTACGAGTTTGTAGTGATCCGATTTGGCCTTACGAATGCCCCATCAGTGTTCATGGAGTTGATGAACAGTATATTCATCGACTTCCTGGATCAGTTTGTTGTAGTCTTCATTAATGACATTTTAGTGTACTCTGGCAGTAGAGAGGAGCATGCAGGACAATTCAGGACTGTATTACAGGTTTTTCGAGATAGAGAACTTTATGCTAAGTTCTCTAAGTGCGAGTTCTGGATGTCAGAGGTAGCATTCCTGGGTCATATTGTTTCCGCCAAGGGGATCAAGGTTGATCCGGCGAAGATCGAGTCAGTAGCAGCATGGACGACACCGGCGAACGTCAAGGAAGTACGTAGCTTTCTTGGCCTAGCCGGTTATTACCGACGCTTTGTGGAGGGGTTCTTTGTGATTTCCCGTCCACTAACGAGTTTGCTGAGGAAGACTTCCAGATTTATATGGTCTGAGCAGTGTATGCAGAGTTTTGAGGAGCTGAAGAGACGTATGACTTCCGCTCCTATTTTGCCACAACTAGAGGGTACAGAGGATTTTGTGGTTTATAGTGATGCATCCAAGCTAGGCTTGGGATTTGTATTGATGCAGCGAGGCAGAGTGATTGCATATGCGTCTAGACAGCTGAAGACGTATGAGGAGAACTACCCGACTCATGATCTGGAGTTGGCAGCGGTAGTTCATGCACTGAAGATCTAGACTATGGAGACATTACTTGTATGGTGCTACATGTCAGATCTTCACAGACCATAACTGTCTGAAGTACATTTTCACGCAGCGGAAATTGAATAACCGCCATCGTAGATGGATTGAGCTGATCAAGGACTTTGATTTGGAGATTCTGTATCATCCGTGGAAGGCGAACGTTGTCGCCGACGCCGTGAGCAGGAAGACACCTCGAGAGAAGGCGATTGCGAGACTGACAGTTCAACCTCAGTTACAAAGAGACCTGATCTGGTTAGAGTTGGACATCTAGTTTCCTGATGAGGATGCCCGGTTGAGTACTTTAGAGGTTCTTCCTGATCTGTTGAGTGAGATCCAACAGAAGCAGGAGACCTGCCCGACACTAATGAGGATTCGAGAGAGGATGTCCCGGGATGAGACACCATAGTTTTCCATAGGAACAAATGGAGTGATGAGACGCCGCAATCGTGTCTGTGTACCCGCTGATGCGGATTTGCGCCAAAGGACATTACAGGAGGCTCACTGTACGCCTTATTCAGTGCACCCAGGTACGAGTAAGATGTACCAGGATTTGAGACGTTCATATTGGTAGGGAGGGCTGAAGCCCGATGTGGCTAGATTTGTGGCACAGTGTGCGACCTGCCAGCAGGTCAAGATCGAGCATTGCAGACCTGGAGGTGAACTCCATCCACTACCTGTACCACAGAGGAAGTGGGAGGACGTCACCATGGATTTTGTGACTAGGTTGAGACCGAGCAGGAGCTTTGATGCCATCTGGGTCATAGTGGACAGACTGACAAAGACGGCACATTTTATCCATATCCGGGAAACGTGGCCAGTGAGCAGATTAATAGAGGAGTTCACTAGACAGATAGCGAGACTCCATGGTGTATCGAGGACGATCGTCTCAAAAAGAGATGGACGATTTACCTCGAGGTTTTGGCAGCAGATTCAGACTGCCCTGGGGACGAGTTTGCACTTCACTATTGCGTTCCATCCTCAAACAGATGTTCAGTCAGAGAGGACCATTCAAACACTAGAGGATATGTTGCGAGCTTGTGTGTTGGACTAGGGACAAGTGTAGACGGATCATCTCCCACTAGTTGAGTTCTCATACAACAACAGCTGGCATGCATCGATTGGGATGGCCCCATATGAGGCACTGTATGGACAGAGATGTCGTACTCCGTTATGTTGGGATGAGCCGAGCAGTGTTAGTGGTTTCACACCTGCTCAGGTTCAGGATGATGTTGCTCATGTAGCACTGATTAGAGAGAGGATGCTGACTGCACAGAGCCGTCATAAGTCTTATGCAGATAGAAGGCGTAGACCCCTAGAGTTCAGAGTAGGAGCCCATGTGTGGTTGAGAGTGTCTCCGACACGAGGTGTTAGACGTTTTGGCATTAAGGGGAAGTTGAGCCCCCGATATGTCGGACCGTTCGAGATTCTGGATCGGGTTGGGAGCGCAGCATACAGATTAGCTTTGCCTCCGAGATTAGAGGGTGTTCACCCTATGTTTCACGTGTCTCAACTGAGGGAGTACATACCAGATCCGAGACATATTGTGAGTTATGATGATTTGGTGGTCGAGCCGGACCACACTTTTGTTGAGCACCCGATTGTAGTCCTAGAACGAGGTATGAGATGTTGCGTTCGAAGGACATTCTTATGTTGAGGATACAGTGGTCGAGACGAGGACCCGATGAGGCTACCTGGGAGACTGAGGATAGTATTTAGAGGAACTATCTAGGGTTCTATGCCGAGATAGATGTACCCGTAGGATCGACGAGTAGATCTTAGTACTATCTTGGCGAGTGTTGTGATTATGTGCTTATACGCTATGATGTGTTTATTTTTCGTACTAGCTATGATGTGATTTGTTATCTTATTAGATCTTGTTGTGCTAGTGCGATTGATTATAGTTGGAGATGGTTCTTTCCTCCATGCTATTGTGATGCGATTAGGGTTTAGCTGGAGATGGTTATTTCTCCATGCTATTTTGGTGGATATAGTACGGCTAGAGATGGTTTTCCTCTATTCTTTGGATAGTATAGTGATTTTGTTGCTAGAGATGATGATTTCCTCCATGCTCGTGTTTGAGGTTATAGAGAGAGTTATACCTCGGCTTGTGAGTCCGAGGGGTTATAGGATTTCACAAGTTTCGGGACGAAACTTGTTTTTAGGGGGGTGAGATGTAAGAGCCTTAGTCTTTAGAGCCGAGATAGGACTGAGCCGCCCCTGCGGGTCCAGAGGGCCGCCCTGCGGCTTGCTCAGCGTTCCACCCCTACAGCCAGGAATTTCCGCCCCTGCGGTTTCCTGCGGCTGCAGCCGGTTTTGTTGACCCTTTTGACCGTGCTTTACTCTTTCCTTCCTTCCTTCTTAAGCCTCGTCTTTGGCTTTTGATCAAGGGTTTCTTCACTTCATTCCATCTTTCTCACGTCCTTCTTGCCTCCTTCCTTCTTCTTGGTCTTGTGCTTGGATTCTTCTTGGTTTGGAAGAGGATTTGTGTGGCTTTGGAGGATGTTGGTGTTGTGTGTTGTTGTTGAGCTTGGGAACAAGTTGAGGTAGTGGTTTTGGATCATCTCCTTGGTTAGATCACAACAGTAGGTAAGCTTCTTGCTTCTTCCTTCTTTCTTTCTTCCTTTGATTCCTCTTTCTTAGCTTAGGATTAGATGTGCTAGGATGCATATTGATGTTTGTATGTATATATGTATACGAATGTGGCTGTGGAATGATGAAGACGTGAGTTGATCACGTGAAGAGTGGAAGAGAAGTCGGGAAATTACGTTCTGCAATGTCGCCGCCCACGCGCCTGTGAGTTGCCGCCCTCGCGGGACCTTGTCACCGCACACGCGCCCGGAAGCCGCCGCGCCTCCGTCTTCGGTCATTTCGCCCCTGCGTCTCTTCTATCACGCAGGTGCGTCTTATACCGGATCTACTAGAGTAGTATGGATCCTTTCTTTCCTAGTATGAGCGGGTTAGTAGCATGCTAGGTATATGTATGAGGATAGGATGAGGTTGAGTATGATATCGATATATGCCGGTTATGGCTTTGAGGTTTAGTAGATTATCGAGGCTTATAAGTTGGATATGATCCTTATGGATCCCTTGGGTGTAGGTATGACCCCTTTGATTGATAGGAGATTTGATATCTCTTTATGCCTTGTTATTGGGCAGTGTTGTCCTCCAGATTGGAGTTGATCGTGTTTAGAGTACTTCGAGGTTGAGGTAAGTCCATAGGACTTACTTAGGTACCATTCCTATATTGGATGTATGCATGAGTGGTGTTTGATATATGCTTGATAACATGTGATGATTGATCATTACCGACCTACGGTTTAGTGACCGCCCATTGTAGGGTTGTGACAACTTACCTTGTCATCCCGCTGGGAGACGAGGAGGTTCTCTGGGGACATGCCAGATCTGGAAGTGAGACGGGCACCTACCACTCCCATAGGGTATACGGGAAAGTGTTACTAGATTACCACTACAGCTGGCAACACCCCGAGAGGCGAGGATTATATATTTCTCGTGTCACATATATTCATGTTCATATATATACGATTTGAGTGTTGGACCTTATAAGGATAATAAACCGGGGACTTGTGTGATAACATGATTTTGTGTTTATGATTTCCTGATTTGTGTTTGTGCTTATGCATTATATATATATATATATATGTGTGTGTGTGTGTGTGTGTGTGTGTGTGTGTGTGTGTATGGTTAGCTAACGGTTTTATACCGTGTTGTAGATCCTTTGCAGGTTAGGAGAACTGCAGAGTGATTTAGAGGAGGTGATCCGCTGAGGGCTCCGCACACTAGTTTATGCGAGGTTTATGGGACATTTTGTATGTACTGATACATGTTTATTTTGTACTCAACGGTTCTTCTGGAAACCTTTTGATTTATATATATACAGTTTGATGTTTTGGTTTTAATCTATATGTGCCTTGTTGTAAGATCCAGTGAACTTGTTGTCAGACTAGGGTCAGGATCCATTGTGAGATCTTAGCCCAGTTGCGCCCCGAGTCCTACGGATTTGGGGTGTTATAGTGTAAGATTTGTTTTGAGTGATTCTAGAAGGGAGACCACGATTTTGAGCCTATAAATTGAGGTCTTGGCTTAATGTAATAAATATTAAATCATTTCACAAGAAAATTACAAACAATTCTCTCTTATTTGTAATAAGTTTGGCCGGTGGCGTTGAAGATGTGAAGAAGTTATCGGTGTTCTTCATATTTCTCATCTCTAGATATTATTTCTTAGAAGGGGACTGATAACATGGTTTATTGCCCTGTATTAGGCATGCATCTAGGTAGATTTTCCCTTTCTGCACTCATGAATAAGCCTTAGTTTGTGTAATTTATGCTTGTTTTGTTCTACTTTGTAAGAATAGATGTTTATACACTCTATTGGTAGTTTTGTAGCTGATTTGACGCATTTTCACACTCATTAATAAGCCTTAGTTAGTGAATGTCTTGAAGTGATCACACATATGAGGAAAGGGCAAGGAATCGAGCTAAACGACATGAAAGGGACTTTGGAGCAATCTCGGGAAAGCACCTCGGCCGAGATCTAGGATTTATTTTAATTGAGGACGAGATCCACCAAGTCGACAACAATCTCGGGCGGCATCTCGGCCCGAGATCCTATCAATTTCCGACCGAGATATTCTGCCACTGAAGAAATTCAAGGACAATGCCTAAATCTTGGGCCCTAGTTTGTTGGCATCTCGCCCGAGATTTCCCATTTGAATGTGTCAGATTTGTTTTCAGCCATTTTATACCCGACCCATGCTTTTTGGCAGAGGTTTGGGTATTAAAGCAAAGCGTGAAAACTGCAAAAGAGAGCTGAAATTTTAACTTAGCCTCCTATCGTATCCTAGGGTTGTCTCCTCTCTTCTCTTCCACCTTCTTCCTCTTTTTCTTGACATTTTCTAGAGCTTTCAAGTGAAAAATCACTACTTTGTTGTTGAATATTTGTTGGAGCAAGTTGTAACATATATTAGTCTCATTTTACTGGATTCTTGGAGTTAAAAACTAAGTTTGTTTTTCTTCTATCTCTTGCATTTTAATACCATGAGTTGCTTGTCTCTTTTCATTTCATTTCCAGATTTTGATATGTCGATTTTTGGCTAGAATCATTGTGGTTCTAGGGTGGATAGATCTTTATTTATGACTTGGACTATGATGGATTAGGTTGTATATAATATTTGATATAGAATTGCTTGAAATCCTATTGTTGATTTGGAATAAATCTAGGTTAGAACCATCTAAGCCAGCAAGCTAAGTTAGAATAGAGACTTACCTGGTGATGTTCCTCCTTAGATATAGAAGTAGATGAACCATAGGTAATAGAGGTGAAAAACCCTATTAGATTGAGATGTTCCGGCTTATCACTTAAATTAGGTAATTCTCGAGACTTACCCGGTAAAGGGTTACTTAGTCCTTAGATAGAGAATCCGGTTTGTACCGAATTTCCGTCCTAGATACCTTGAGACTTACCCTGTAATAGGTAGTTAGTATTGGAATTAGACGATCTTGAGACGTACCCGGCAATAGATTATCACCGAAGAAACATCCATCCCTATAACATCTCTTACCAAAGCTTTACGAGTTGTCTCGAGTCCAATGTCATGAATAATGATCTTGAAACCTTAGAATCCTTTTTCCCGACAATTTGATATCCATTATGTGTGTGTTTAGTCCTATTAATTGTTTTTCTATTGAAATCGATATTTGATGAAGAACAATCCCAAAACCAACCAAAAACATGAATCTTCTAACCCTTACTCCTTTCTACTTCTTAGTCTAGACTTGTACTATCTTTGATCAATTTGTGCAAATCAAACCGCCAACGTCTTTTTGTTCGACCTTGGAGTACTTGTCGTACTACGTAACGACACATACAATGTGGGTTCGCTATTAGTTAGGTAATTATTACAAGTTATAAACTTTAAAACAAAGCATTTCATGTCTTGTGAGCGTACGAGTCTTTGTCACTATTGACACGGATTTGCAGGTTCATAATCTAGCGAACAAGGACCACTTCTCTAACTTACTTCATGTTAGTTGTGTGAGATTTGTTTTGAATGGTTCTAGAAGGGGGACCATGATTTTGATCCTATAAATTGAGGTCTTGGCTAAACGTAATATATATTAATTCACTTACCAAGCAAGTTACAAAACAATTCTCTCTTATTTGCATGAATTTTGGTCGGTGGCTGAGATTCGTTTTGAATGATTATGGAAGGATGCCATGATTTTTTTAACACACGGAATTCTGGGAACTCGAATGTTACTTGCTAGGACCTCACAGTGGGTCCCGACCTTAGGATGATGTCAATAACATCGGATCATGCAACAAGGCACACATATTGTAAATACAAATCCTTTCAAAATACATAGTTAAACTCAACAAACTCTGGACCCGTACATCAACCAACTGTTAAATGGATAAATTCTACTATAATAAAATAAATAAAACACAATTATACAGCCCAACATCCGAACTCCTAGTACGGAAACCCGGCTGGCCACACCATTCCGATTTTTCGGTTGAGATTTATCCTGCAAAAACCTAACAACACGGTAAAACCGTTAGCTACAATTCTAATACTAAGGTCACTAAAGCACAACCCCATATAAAGAAAAGTATGGTAAATTAATCAACATGCACAGTCAAGGTCCCAGTTTATTATCTTTCATTATGTGGATTTAGTCATTATGTTTTCCAACTTTTGCTTGTATGTCCTTTTGCTTGTAACACAAGATTCTCCGACTCTTGTCCTCATCCCTGTTAACCAGTAGGCCTGGTGTTTGTACCTCTTCCCGTATACACTACTAGACTGGTCGCGGGGCAATCCCCCGGCACCATCGGCCCAGACTGACGGTTACGGCACGTTATCATACACTTGTGCCTCTCTTAGAAATTAAAAGGCAGTGATCTAGTTCGTTCATTTTATTTCACAAGAATAACACACGCTACCCTAGTGCACACTCGGTATTAAAAAGTAACTAAGTGATTCCTACGAACTCACCTTATCCGTATTGGTCTCAATGTTCTCGCAATCTTGCCTGTCAAAGATCCGATTTCCCTGATCAAATTTATCAACACTTAGAACTATTTCAACCCTTAATATTGTGCGACTTAACATTCTAATCAATCAGGGTATGATATCTAGCATCGATACCTTGATGCTTTCCACGCCCTACGTTTACGGACCTAAACGTCTATTTCAAGTTCTCATTTATCATCTCATAGTCATTCATTAAAACTCTGCTATCTCTCGGAATTCTATATTTAGCCTAACGTTATTAATTCATTTAACTGTTCAGAAATCTCATTCCGGTTCCACTAACATAATAACTCTCTCAACTCGTTCCAATTTCACATTCCCGTCATAGCATGCAATTCCGCAATTATACTTCATTTCACATTCACACATAACTAAAAGAAAATATCCACTAGTTTAATTCACTATTTATTTCGACAACTTCCCACTAGCTCACACATCTTCTACTAAATCCACAATTCTTATCTGTTCACGTTTTTTAAGGTTCTACCTACTCTAAATTCTTGTTCGGTTTCACTATTTGATTTACATTACTATATTTACACCTTCTCATTTCCGTTAAATCCAACATGTCGGTTTCCTTATTAGTTACGCATTATCAATCATTTCAACATTACTATCCTCTAATCAATAACTAACATATCACGCAATAAATAAATTAATTAAATTTAAAATCATGATTAAATTGTATCGGAAATTAATTTGACGGAAATGAAATGGGTTTGGGTCTAACCGGAAACATAATTAAGTTGCAAGCGGTGAATGACACTAGATGGCACCAAGCGGCGTCGATGCGACAGCGACCGGACTTTGATGGCTAACTAGTAGCCTTGTTGTCTACGGTTGTACATGAGATTAACATTGTGGTTTTTTGGAAATAACGCAAGGGGAAAAAGTGAGGGAGAAGGGTGGGTGCTTTTTTGTTGTTGAGATTTATATAGATTATTTTGTGGCGGCATTCATGTCATAATAAGGTAGAGTAACAGTCGCCATTATGGAGACATTCATGGCCATAATCACGTAAGGAACGGTCCGCATTATGGCGGCATTCATGGTTGTAATAACGTAGAGTAACGGTCGATATTATGGCATCATTATGGCCATAATAACGTTGATTAACAGTCGTCATTATGTAGCCTTGGTCTTCAATGGTTTCCGTCATCAAAGGTTCTTGAGGATAATTAAATTTTAATTAAATATTAATATTAAATTCCGGAAGTTTCGGTTATTACAAATTTGAGCCTATAAATTGAGTCATCGGCTGAATGTAATAGATATCAATTCACTTATGTACCAAGCAAGTTACGAAATAAATCTCTCTTACTTGTAAAAGTTTTGGCCGGTGGCCTTGAGTAAGTGAAGTAGTTTTTGGTGTTCTTTTATTTCTCATCTCTAGATCTTATTTCTCACTTGTTTCGATCATAACTTTGGATTGGTAAGTCTCTTCGACTCCATTCTTTTTTTCATTCCTTATTTGAAGTCTAGTTTATCATTCTACTGTTTGTATTTTGTGATTTTCGGATAGGGTGAGTAGTCCTCTTGTTAGGATTTGGGGTGAAAGCTCTAAATCGTTCTAGTTAGTTTGTTCTATATTGTGTTTATGATTTGTTGGAGAATCAAATGCATGTTTAGTAGCATATAGGAGGTTTCAAACTCATCCTTCAATTGTTTCATGTTTGGACTTATTTTTCAATGTCGGATGCATATTAGTGATAGTTTAGATATTTTTCTTATCACATTGTATATTTTTCGAAGCATGAAATGAGTGATGTATGAATCAATGACATGTAAGAGCCTTGATCTTTAGAGCTGAGCTAGGACTTAGCCGCCCATGCGGGGTCCATGGGGACGCCATGCGGCTCAGGCCGGAACCCGCCCTGCGGTTTCCTGCGGCTGCATCCGGCTTTGTTGACCGTTATACCATGCTTTACTGTTTCTCTTTCCATATAACCTTTCGTCCTTGCTTCTAGATGAGGGTTTACTTCATCTTTTCTAGCTTCTCACGATCTTCTTCTCTCTTCTTCTTATCCTTTGATCATTCTTGAATTTTCGTTGGGTTGTAAGCAAGTTTGTGTGGACTTTGGTTGATGATAATGTGTGGATGTTGATGCTGAGCATTGAGGGCCAGTTGAGTGGTTTTGTGTGATCATTTCCAGCCTGTTTAAGCTACAATAGTGGTGAGTGTCTTTTCTTCTTTTTTCTTTCTTCTTTCTTTCTTTGATTCCGTTCCTTCTCCCTTAGCTTAGGATGGGATCTCCTAGGCATGTATTAATGGTTGTATGTATATATATGTGTATGTTTTTGGCTGTTGAATGATGAAAACGTAAATCATCAAGTAAAGAGTTGAAGAGAAGTCGGGATCACATTCTGCACTGTCCCCGCACCTGCGCCCCAATGCCGCCGCCTCTGCGTACACGGTCACCGCCCCTGCGTGAGAGTGTCGCCGCGCCTGCGCCTCCCGTTGCTTCGCCCATGCGTCCTTCCTGTCACGCAGGTGCGTCTTGTACATGATCTACCTAGATGGTATAGATCCTTTCCTTTCCTAGTATGAGCCGGTTAGTGGCATGCTAGGTGTGTGTATGAGGATAGGATGAGGATGATCATGATATTGATATGTTCGGTTATGGCTTTGAGGTTCAGTAGGTTTTTGAGGCTTATAGGTTGGATAGGATCCTTATGGATCCCTTGGGTCTAGGTGTGACCCCTTTGATTGATAGGAGATTTGATATCTCTATATGCCTTGTTATTAGGGAGTGGCTGTTCTCCGGATAAGAGCTGATCGTGGTTGATTATATTCTGAGGTTGAGGTAAGTCCGTAGGACTTACTTAGCTACCATCCTTATATTGGATGCTGCATGAGTGGTGTTTTGTTATATGCTTTATAGCATGCGATGTTGATTATTACTGACCAATGGTTTAGTGACCGTCCATTGTAGTGGCAGTGACAACCTTCCCTTTCATCCCGCTGAGGAGTCTAGGAGGTTCTCTGTAGTCAGGCCAGATCTGGTATACGGGTTGGGCACTCCCCACTCCTTTGTGGTATACGGGAGGGTGTTCCAATACCCACTCCAGCTGGTTATAGCATTTAGAGGCGAGGATTATATATTCCTCGTGTCACATATATTCATATATATATATATATATATATATACGATTTGAGTGTTGGACTTTATAAAGATGATTAATGTGTGACAGCATGATTATGTGTTTATGATTTCATGACTTGTGTTTGTGCTTATGCATTATCTTATATATGAATGGTTAGCTAACGGTTATATACCGTGTTGTAGATGCTTTGCAAGTTAGGAAACTGCAGAGTGATCCAGATGGGGTGATCTGCTGAGGGCTCCGTACAATAGGATTGTACGTGGGATATGGGATGTTTTTATATGTATAGATACATTTTTGGTTTATACTCAACGGTATTTTTTTGTATACCTTTTGATATATATATATATATATTACAGTTTGATGTTTTGGTTTTAATCTATTTGTGTCTTGTTATAAGATCCAGTGAACTTGTTGTCAGGCTAAGGTCAGGATCCATTGTGAGATCCGAGCCCAGTAGCACCTCGAGTCCCACGGATTCGGGGTGTTACATGACCCTAGTGACACCGATAAGTAATTCAAAGGTGTGCAATGTTTTATGCCTATTTTTCTTGAGCAATGCTAGCTAGGGCCAAAAGTATTGCTAGCTTACTTGTCTTGTGAATGTCCAGACAATTGCTATAATAGATTGTGCAAGCAAATAGTAAAGACTATGTGATGCTTGCATAGTCGAATATAATCATAAGTTGTTGAATGCTTATCAACAAGTACGTGTGTAAATAACATATACCATGTGATACTCACTAGTTGTCACAAGCCAAGTGTCTTGACAAAGCATACTTTTACCATGCTACACTAGTATTTGTGACTTAAACTCTCCTCGTTGATTGAACAGAACATAGCAAGCATTCTTCTAACCAATGGTTTTGGTGAATATCCTCAATTCCTAGTGTTTTCTCATATTGATATTTGATCCATGGTACTTGTCAATCCCAAAACCCAAAGCATTTGATCACTTGGTCACCCCCTTTTTCTTTTATTTTACACACTTATGCTTTACTAGTTGAACTTGAGACAATAGTTAAGATATACATAGTCTCTTGATATTTTGACCTTGATAAAACACTCTTTTTTAATTCTGACATCGCCTCGTATTACGAAGGTACGTTAACGATACGATTCCTAAGATATGTACAACTACATAAATTATTTTGGTTTGCGTGACCAATACCTAGAAAGAATAGGTTTTTGTGCAAAAGTACTTAGACTCAAATAGTATGAAAAGGAAGAAGCTAGAGAGGCGGATTGCTCTTTTAAGTAGTGTTTTGTATTTAAAATAAGAGGTATGAGCTCTTTATATAGACGCTCAAGAGACGTGGGTTGTAGTAAATGCAGATACATGATGTCCGTATTCTTGTGGAGGCATAAAAACTAGGTTAAATCAATACTCAGTTGGTCTAGTGGGATGTTGTGTTAGGCTCCTTAAGTGTTTAGCTTGGAGATTTTGAGTTCGAATCCTCCTGGCGGCATGTATGGAAAAATTTATATTGGGAGGGTATCCCCAACAATGGGCCACGACTTTCTACCCGATCCGGACGTAGAGCGGCTAAGCCGATCGAACCGGGTGGTCTACGAATTTACCATTTACCAAAAAAAAAAAAAACTAGGTTAATGCGCAATACACTACAAGAGTTAATATGGGTGACCAATCGTCCAAAGTTGATATGAAGCCAGATTTTTTTCACATGAAGTTATTGTGGAAGCAAAAAAGATAGCGTTGTGGATCGGCCAAAAAAGATAAAAGTTGGATTGTCATCCAATCTCAAGTGCCCATTCCCGATGCGACCTGGACCAGCGTGTGTGTTTCATGCAACTGATTTTAAGCCTCCATTTGTCGTTCAAACAGAAATGAATATTGACGTATGGGTACATTATGGGAATGTACTTGTGTAGATGATGCCAACATTTCCACTTTCCGAAGTTGACGATGGTCGGAGCACATCGGAACTGCTTTCTGAATATCACATTTAAAAATAATAAATTATAACATTTGAAAAGAATAAATATTAATAAAGTATTCATTCATTGTGTATCTAGACAATTAAAATGATTATTAACAATAATTAGCTAGTAAGTAATAGTTATTTCACCCCTTAAAATGTTAAGTTATGGATGTTAGAGGGACATATTTCGAAAATCTATAAACCTCAAGGACACCATCCGTAAACTAAAAAGTTGCTAGGTATAATTTTGTAAAATCTAAATTAAAAGGACACTATTCGGAAATTCTAAAATTAAAAATTTTCTTTTTGATATATAATATATTGTATATCACCTCTAATGATTATTAAAATGATTTTTGATGATGTTTTAGATGGGTTTAGGTTGATATTCAGTAATCTCGAAGAAAAGACGAGAAGTGAAGAAATCAAAGGATTAATAGAGTTTTTTTTGGAACCAATGGCTACGTGTGTTAGAAAAATAAGGAGATACAAGAGAATACCAGAGAGGATAATTACAACAGATGGGAATTAAGAGGTGAGAATTTGAATAAAACAAAAGAAAAGGGAGAGCACGAGTAGTCTTAGTTTATGTCCAGCGAAGACATCCAACGACGACTGATAGATGTGTTCTTTCTCCATACCGTCGTTGCACGAATTTTGGCATGGACAATGATCTTGAAGGCATTGGTGGTGGAGTTGATTGGAAGACCGTTGAAGATGTGATCGTTTCTAGATAGCTTTTCATATGAAGTAGATGAAGGTAGTTAAGAAGGCTATGATTATTTGCGATTTGAAGCAATTCTTGGCATTACTAGTGGAGAACCAATCAAACCATCCATGGAGAGATTGCATTCTTTGTGTTATAAGAAGTAGTTGGGGATATATCAAGGGAAGCTAACTTTGGAGTGTGGGCAATGGAAAAGGAGATGATCAAAAGTTTCTTCTGTTTGGTTGTAGACTAGGCAGTTGTTAGTGTCGAAAATGCTCTAGATGAATCTCCTAGAATTGGTAGGAAGTTTGTTAGAAGCGGCATGCATGAAATAAAGCTACATTTTGTGTGTTATGATGTCCCCAAATTATGACATTTCAAGTAATTGATGGTCCATGTGGTCTAAGAACATTGTAAATGTAGGTTGTATTGTAGGTGTTGCTAGGATTTTCCATATGAGAGAAAATGGAGTTGTGTGAGTGTTTCCTAAGAAAAAGATATCTAGTATTTGAGAATAGAGCGCTAAGCGCTAAAAGAGTTTGGGAAGACATTGAACAAAAGAGTTGAAGAGTTGCGCAAAATAGTAAGGAGTAGCTGAACAAGATAAGAGTTTATGTTGAAATACCACACTCGCGCACAAAACCATCGCACTCGGCAGTCAGCTAGCCCACGATGGAATATGAGGAATTTTTGTACGATACGCCGCACCCACGGTAGAGTCCCTCCACACCCGCGGTGAACCGCTGGAATCTGAGGGATTTGTATGGAGAACTAAGCTTTCCTTGTTACACTTTACGTCTGAAGACTTCAATAGATTGGTTGTGAGGCTTTCTACTTTTGTTCAATTTCCTATATATTTGTATTAATTCTTGTGCTTGAATGTTTATTGAATCTTATCGATTTATCTATCATGATCCTATAGGTTTTATTGATATTATCCATATCGTCGGGATTTAGTTTGTCAATTCCGGTTTGGGTTGCATTTCTAGTAGCAAACCCGATTTACATTAGTGGGTTTCAAGTGTTCATAGTCAGAGAGAGTTAATTACATACTTATAGTAACATGTTGTTTCTATTACATGTATCTTGTTGAATTCATGTTTGAATGTTATTGGTTTGTCAAGTTTTGAAAGTTTTCGTATTTGATTAGTAATAAGATTTATAAGGGTTTAATTTGTAGAACTGATAGTTAATTGCATGTATAACTAGTACCAATTGTTAGTTTCTCAGGACATTTATCTCGGGTGTTGAAAAAAATCCAGTACAAAAATTAAACTCTCGGACTTAATATCAAAAGTCCGTAAGAGAAGTCTTCATTAATAAATTTAAAAAATAAACAAAGCTCTAGAGATTTATTGGTTTAACTCACTAGAACCATTCAAAGCTTAAGGGATTTTTTTTATAAAGTCCCGAGAAAATAGCCCAAAAAATTGTCGTGCTCGGCCTCCCGCCAATTAGAATAAATTGTTAAATTTTAGAAGAATGGCTGAATATCGACTATCGCGATATTTTTCCTCTTGTTTATCGTCTCCCCAAAAAATTGTTGAGGGCTGAATATCGACTATGGCGGAAGGGATTGATTCCCGTCTACAACTCTCCTCCTTGCTACAATCACGCACTTGTTGATTCATCGTCTACAAACTCGCACTTGTCGATTAAGGCTAAAAATTGAGTATCATCTTCCAAATTCACCGTCTACTCTTTCTCCGGGCAACAATCGCGCACCACCCGGTTTAGTCTATGCTTCGAGGCATTTCGTGAATCTAAAAACTCTTTCAATCTTTCTTACTGATACAGCAGTTTCCTCTGTCTTTCTTTGCAAAGCCTAGAAAATATTAAAAAAGTAAGATTTTATAATCTTATTAAACAAGGGAATAGGTTTACAAGGTATATTTTACTGCTGATTTAATGCTAAAAGCTTATGCATCTCATATTATATTCCTTCTCTCTTCTTTCTTAAGATGCGTTGAATATGTTACTAGACTGTGTGCCTATATATACATGTAATGCTAATATATATAGATAACTAAACTTGTTTGTTCTCCAATAAGGTCCCTAAACTTTGAATAATGTTTCAATCAAGTCCCAATTATGATATATCTTGCGCCAGTAATGTTCTTCCATCCAAGTAATTGTTCAAATATAGGGATATATTCCAGAAAATAAAAAAATTGAAAGTTCAGTGAACCTTTGTATGACTTTTTTGTAACGTTAAAGGACCAAGCATGTATTGTATTTTATTATTCTAATATGAAGTCAGAATCTTAAATATGCCCCTAATCTTTAGAAATTTTATGTGTAGAAGCTTAATATGAACGAGTTCTGGGTTTTTGTAAATGGTGAAACCAATTTGAAAAGACCTTAATTTTGTTAGAAGTTTGCTTAGTAATTGATATTTTGGGCTGATTTTTGAATCAGATGCAGACAACTCTTGCTTCCTGGGCATATGATTTTAGAAGTTTGCTTAGTAATTGCTGTTTTGAGCTGATTTTTCAATCTTAATTTTGTTTTCTTTGGGTTGAGGATAGTGATTTATTATACTTTCTATATGAGCCATGAGATTCCATTATCAAATTAGGGTATATGATGTTAGAAGATGCACATGTTGGATTTTAGGTGTCCGGTTTTAGACCAAAGGGCCGTAGTCTCACTTAAGTGAGTAGACGGTTCTCCCAATTGCCAATCAAATTAATATATATATATAATTATCTTGAAGTGAAATCAAATTATTAACAAGGGTTGTAATCTCCACAAAGGAGTAGACAAAACCCAACCAAGAGTTTGTAATCTCCGAAAGGAGTAGACGAAACTCTAATATAAATTAAGTTCAATTGCAAGTCTTATAAACCGATTGTTATATGTTTAAAACATTGACTTGGATTATGTAATGAGTCATTCATAAAAGAATTTTCCTTCTAAGTGTATTTTCCCCTACACCGGGAATATCCAAATACCTTAGTGGGATAAAACGTTACACGTTACAAAGACTAAGTAAGTGACTTACTTGTCTTACTTTGTAAAGAAAGGGTATTCCTAGGTTTCGTCAATACAAAACCAATCTAAGATGGATGCCTATCCTTTGTCAATACAAGGAACTATACTGGTCTTTCGAGTTTTGCAAACAAGCTATAAGAAGGCCTATCCAATGTCAATACAATGGAACTAAAAGCTTATTTGTTGCAAAAACGAATGAAGAATCAAGTGCAAATGGCTCTCCCTTATATAGGCATAGGGCCAACGTTTTTGGGAAGTTATAACCGCCAAAAAAGGTTAGGGAAGTTACATGGAAGTTGCTTGGATGATGGGCCTTGAAACCCTAGAAAGGCCCGAGGCCCGAGGCCCAAACAAGGAGCCCAAAACCGCTCCCCGGAGCTAGCTTAGAGCTAGCTATTTTTCTTGGTCCAAACACTTCCAATGAGCTTTATTCACTTTCACATAGCTAGGGTAAGCTCCAAGATCCGCAAATACTCAATATCTTAGCTCAAGCTAGTGTAGCTCATAAAGAAGCTCACTAGCTGCTTCATGACATTCACTAAGCATTTGAGCTTGGATTGCTCCCAATTTTAACCACATGTTCTTTAGCCAATATAAGGCCTAAGAACCAAAGGTGTGCCGAGAAACCGTGGCTAAAAAGCCCCAAGTATCGGCCTTGTAAAATCTGGCACAGGTTGACCTTGTCGTAGATCACCTTGCTTCGATTCGACTCCCCTTACAATACTAGTTGCTCTTAGTGCCGGTCACTTGGCTTGCCTCCCGCAACCCAGACCATAGTGACACACATGTGAACAACTCATTGCACCTTGTCTCGAGACAAGCTCAATGGTTACAATGAAGACTTAGCCCAAATCTCCAACATTCCTCCCCCATTTGAGCAAAGTCAAGAAACTTTTTATAGACATACATCCAAACAAAATATTCGCATAATCATAAATGTCTTTCGATTGAATTTATTGAATTAATATAATTACACATTCTGCACTAAAGAATCGTGGTGTCCCAATGGATTGAACCACTTAACTTGTCTAAGTACATGAAGGCAACATACACGAAATTTACATTTCCTTTACAAATAAATGACACATTTAAAGGCTATTGTGTCCTAATCCTCTAATGAACATAAAGGCGAGTCGACCATACACTCCCTTGAAGAAGCCTTGACACTTCATGTTTACGTAGCCAACTCTCTTATGATCTTGCACCTATAATTGCAATTTTCAAAAGAGTTGTTAAGAAATTGCTTATTTCAAACTATACATATTATATAGGCATAGAGCATTACCTTGGATGGACATTTTATTCTCACAACTTCTTGGAATGGGCTTGCCTCATTGAATTCGGATAAGGCATCAAGCCATATGCGAATTGGGTGTCCCACGACAAGTCGTTTTTAGTTCTGGTCATTAACCCCATCCCCTTGGCTGACTTTTGAACTAAGTCCCTAGCCAAGCTCTTGGTTAAATGATCGGCTAGATTATTGTGTGTTCTCACAAAATCGACCGATATTATACCGTGAGTTATGAGCTCTCTAACCGAGCTATGTCTCACACCAAGATGTCTTGATTTCCCATTGTACGTTTGACTATAAGCTTTAGCCAACCTAGCTGCACTATCACAATGAATTGAGATAGGAGAAACCGGTTTTGGCCATAGAGGAATTTCTAGAACCAAATTCCTTAGCCATTCAGCTTCCTTGCCGGCAGCGGCAAGTGCCACAAACTCGGACTCCATGGTCGAGGTTGTGATGCACGTTTGCTTCTTTGAAGCCCATGAAATGGCACCACCACCTAGGAAGAAAACCCATCCAGTTGTGGACGAGTGATCCTCTAAATTAGTGATCCATGACGCATCTGAGTAGCCTTCTATCACCGAAGGATACTTAGTATACAAGATGCCAAAACCCATGGTTCCCTTGAGGTACCTAAGCACACGCCTTAGTGCCTTCCAATGTTGTGAGCTAGGACAACTCGTGTACCTACTCAATTTACCAATATCAAAAGCAATATCTGGCCTAGTGCTAGTCATTGCATACATACAACATCCTATTACTTGTTCATACTCAAGTTGAGAAACGGCCGATCCTTGGTTAGGCATCAACTTCTCACTTGAGTCCATAGGAGTACTAACAATTGTACTCGTATCACATTGGAAGCGTTTGACAACCTTCTCAATGTAGTGTGATTGCGTGAGGCTTAAGCCTTTAGCATCACGTTTGATTCTTATGCCTAGAATCACATCTGCCTCACCTAGGTCTTTCATTGAAAACTTAGTCGACAAGAAATCCTTGGTGAGGTCTACTTGTCTTTGCTTTGTTCCAAAGATTAACATGTTATCAACATATAAGCATATGATCACACCTTGACCGGTATGATCAAACTTACAATAGACACACTTTTTAGCTTGATTTATCTTAAATCCATTTGACAATACGACATCATCAAACTTTGATGCTATTGTTTTGGAGCTTGCTTTAGCCCATACAAGGATTTGATCAAGCGACACACTTTGTGTTCTTGTCCTTTCAAGACAAACCCTTCGGGTTGTCTCATATACACTTCCTCATCTAGATCACAATTAAGGAATGCCGTCTTGACATACATTTGGTGAATCACTAGATTGTGTATAGCCGCCATAGCTATTAATAACCTAATGGTTGTAATCCTAGCCACCGGAGTGTATGTGTCAAAATAATCGACACCTTCCCTTTGTCTAAAGCCTTCGATGACCATGCGTGCTTTAAACTTGTCAATGGAACCGTCAACTTTCATCTTCCTCTTGAACATCCATTTGCACCCCAAAGGTTTGCAACTGGAAGGAAGGTTGACCAACTCCCATGTGTGGTTGCTCATAATGGAGTCCATCTCCTCTTGGATTGCTTCCTTCCAAAAGGCAACATCTTGAGACTTCATGGCCTCCTCAAATGTCTTTGGATCCTCATCTATATGAAAGTAATAGTGATGATCCATTTCATTATCCCTTGATCCTTCAACCAAGAACACTTGGAAAATTGATTTTTGGGACAAAATAGTGCTCATAGGAGCAATCTCCGCCGAGTCAAGCCCATGTGAGGCTTGCCATGATTCAACTTGAATCCTACGACGTTTGTTTGGGTGTTCCTCATCTAAGGTCATGTTGATCACTTCCCTAGGCCTAGGAGCCGAGGTGAAACGATCTTCATCAAAGATGGCATCCCTAGACTCTATAACGGTATTGACCGAGATGAAGTCATTTGGTTCTATCACATAGAACCTATAAGCTTTGGAGTGTTCGGCATAGCCAATGAACACACACTCAACGCCTCTTTCACCTAAAGTCTTACGTTTATTGTCATTTAGTCTAACTATGGCTCGACATCCCCACACTCGCAAGTAGTGTAGGTTTGGCTTTCTTTTGAACCATAATTCATAAGGAGTCTTCTTGCTTCTTTTGTTTGGAACACGATTAAGCAAGTAGTCTCATGTATGATTGTGGTGTGTAAGGTGCCGTGGTCTCATGTATGATCCCGACACTCTCAAAGTATTCCTTATCCATAAATTCACCACCACGATCCGTGCGTAGTCTTTTTATTAAGGTACCTTGTTGTAACTCAGATTCATTCTTAAATACATAGAATTTGTCTAAGGCATCACTCTTTGCAAAGAGTAGATATATGTAACAATACCTAGAGTAATCATCTATGAATGTTACGTAATACTTCTTCTTTCCTAATGAAGGAGTAGAGTGCAAGTCACCTAGATCCGAGTGGACTAAGCCGAGCATAGATTGTTCTCTTTCAATTCTAGGAAATGGAAGTCTTGTTATTTTGGTCAACATGCACGTTTTACACTTATCTTTTGGTAAGTCAAGTTTAGGTAAAATACCATCCTTAGTCATGTCATTTATACGTTTAAAGTGAATATGTCCAAGTCGTGCATGCCATTTAACAAAATCACAATTGGAAGAGGATGACAATGTAAATAAACTATTCTTATTATTATTAATATTAGAAAGTTTAATACATAAAGAGAGAAGAAACATATTGTTGTTCCAATGGCCAAAGCCTACAAATGTTCCTCTCCTAGATAATACATAGCGGTCGGCTTTTATGACTTGTTTGAAGCCAAGCCTATTAAGTACACCACCGGAAACCACATTCTTTCTAATGGCCGGTGCATGTAGAACATTTGATAAGACTAGTGTCTTGCCACTTGTGAAGTATAGAACAACCCGCCCTCTTCCTAGAACGGGGGTGGTAGACTCGTTTCCCATATGTATGAGTGCTCCATCGTTAGCGACGGCGTACGTCTTGAACCAACACCGATCTTTGCAAACGTGAGTTGTTGCACCCGAGTCCACCCACCATCAAAGGTCATCATCCTGCATGGACAAACATTCAATAGTCAATGACACATAATTCAAATCAGAATTTATATCAAAGTTAGAATAAAGACTCATAAGAGAGTTACCTTGGTTTGGGGGGGTTTTGGTCAGTTTGACCTCCACCCTTGGATCCATCGACCTTAGCCTTACAATCCCGCTTGAAGTGGCCAGTCTTGCCACACTTCCAACAAGAACCTTTCGGTTTCTTGTCAATATTATCCTTCTTGGACTTCTTTCCCTTGTCCATGTCCTTTCCTTTGGACCTCTTCCTTTTGCCTTGCCATCCATCATGTTGGCCTCGTGGGAAGTAGAAGTTTTATCATCCTTCTTGATTCCACACTCTTGTGCCCTATGGCCTTGTTCAATTTGAAGGTGTGACCCAAGTTCCACCAACGTGAGTTCTTCCTTCTTGTGCTTTAGCACATGGCGGAAGTCCTTCCATGAAGGGGGGAGCTTATCCATTATAGACGAAACCGCAATGGCCTCATCCATATGCATGGAATGTTGCGTGAACCTCCCAAGAATCCGGAGCAATTCATTATATTGTTCCATTACCAGCCTTGAGTCCACCATTTTATACGAGTTAAAATCCGAGACTAAGAATTTGCGAGATGATGCATCCTCCGCCATATATTTAGACTCGAGTTGATCCCACAACAATGTTGATGACTCTACACTTTGGTAGATGTCAAACAATGCATCACTCATGCCATTGAGAATATGACCACGACATATGTAGTCATCATTATCCCATTTGCTCCTTTGTCGGACAACCGATATTTCCTCCACCATATCATCAACCAGCTCGGCCGGTCTAGGTGTCGTGAGCACATAAGCAACTTTCAGTGTAGTCAATGTGAGAGCCCTTTCCTTTCGGACCGAGATCGGACCATAGCCGAGATTGACTTTGGCCCGAGATTGGCCTTTCCGCACCCGCGGCCTTGACCTCCGCCCCTGCGGGTTCCCGCCCTTGCGGCTCAAAACCGGCTGCAGCCGGTTTCCATTCCTTTCCCCAGCCTTACGTCCTTCTTGCATCTTCCTTCATCTCCTTGATCTTATGTGTGAGTTCTCTTAAAGTTTGCAAAGGAGTTGTGGTGTGGCTTTGCTGAGATTGTTCTTATGTATGTTGCTGAGCTTGTGATGCCAGCTGAGAGTGTGTTGTGCTTCCCTTGAGTGATTCCAGCAGTTGAGGTGTGCATCTTGCTTCTCCTTCCTTTCTTTCTTTCTTGTTCTTCCTTCATTAGCTTAGGATTAGATGAATGAATAATAGAGTGATGTTGGAATATGAATGTGTGTATATGTATGTGACTATGGAAGAGAGTAGACGTGAGTTGATCACGAGAAGAGCCAAAGAGAAGCCGCGAGGTTTCATTCTGCACTGTCGCCGCCCCCGCGGCCAGAAGTCACCGCCCCTGCGGAAGACGTGCCACCGCGCCCGCGCCGTGCCAGCGCCGTGCCTGCGCTTGCCAGCAACCTTGTCACCGCCCCCGCGGCTACGTTCCGCCGCGCCTGCGGCCGCTTACTTTCTGCCCCTGCGTCCTCCGTTCACGCAGGTGCGTTTTGTTCCGGAGCTACCTATAGTTAGGTAGTTCCTTTCCTTTCTAGTATGAGGGAACTAGTATCTTGCTAGGTATCGGTTTATGATGAGTATGATATAGATATGCCGGTTACGGCCTTGAGGTTATGAGTTGGATATGATCCCTTATGGGTCCCTTGGGTCTAGGTGTGACCCTTTGTGTGATAGGATTGTGATATATATATGTCTTGTATAGGTTGTGTTGTCCTCTAGTTTGGAGTGGACGTTTCTGAGAGTGGATCAGACTCGAGTTACTACCGAGATCGAGGTAAGTCCATAGGGCTTACTTAACTACTATCCTTATATTGGATGTATGCTTGAGTTGTGTGTGTTATGTGCTTTATAGCATGTGTTATTATTTGGTCACCGACCTATGTTATATTTACCGCCCATTGTAGTGGTTGTGATAACCTTTCCCTTTCATCCCGTCGTGGAGTCTGGGAGGTTCTTTGTAGTCAGGCCAGATCTGGTACAAAGGAAGGCCCCTCACCATTCCCACAGGGTACAGGGAGGTGTGCTGATACTACTCCAGCTGGTTAGAGTACTTAGAGGCGAGGATTATATTCGTCGTGTCACCTATCTTTATATACATCTATTTATACGATTGAATGATTCAACTTATTAAAGATAATAAACCGGGTAAATGTTTGATATCATGCTGAAGTGTTTATTCCTTATGATATGTGTTTGTGCTTTAGCATCTTCTTATATGTGTATAGTTAGCTAACGGTTTCATACCATGTTGTAGATCCCTCGCAGGTTAGGAGAGCTGCGGAGTGATCCGGAGGGGTGATCTGCTGAGGGTTCCGTACACGGGGCATATTCGTGGGTTTTTTTGGAGATTATCCATTGTACGGATTTATGTTTTGATTGTACTCAGTAGTAATGTATAAACCTTTCGATATTTATATATCAGTTTTTATGTTTTGTTTTAATCTGTTGGTGCCTTGTTGTAAGATTCAATGAGATTGTTGTCAGGCTAGGGCCAGGATCCATTGTGAGATCCTAGCCCAGTAGCACTCCAAGTCCTACGGATTTGGGTGCTACAGTCAAGAGGAAGTGCATTTTCTTTTGCCACCTCCTAAAGTCCACACCCTCAAACTTATCCAACTTCCCAAAGCGAGAAGTCATTTTTGTCATTAACGTCTTACTCATTATTGACCAATCCAAATCTACAAAACAATAAACAAAACACAATAAATACACTTAGAAGATTGTAGGATTTTAGGTGTCCGGTTTTAGACCAAAAGGGCCGTAGTCTCACTTAAGTGAGTAGACGGTTCTCCCAATTGCCAATCAAATTAATATATATATATATATATATATATAATTATCTTGAAGTGAAATCAAATTATTAACAAGGGTTTGTAATCTCCACAAAGGAGTAGACAAAACCCAACCAAGAGTTTGTAATCTCCTAAAGGAGTAGGCGAAACTCTAATATAAATTAAGTTCAATTGCAAGTCTTATAAACTGATTGTTATATGTTTAAAACATTGACTTGGATTATGTAATGAGTCATTGATAAAATAATTTTTCTTCTAAGTGTATTTTCCCCTACATCGGGAATATCCAAATACCTTAGTGGGATAAAACGTTACACGTTACAAAGACTAAGTAAGTGACTTACTTGTCTTACTTTGTAAAGAAAGGGTATTCCTAGGTTTCGTCAATACAAAACCAATCTAAGATGGATGCCTATCCAATGTCAATACAATGGAACTATACTGGTCTTTCGAGTTTTGCAAACAAGCTATAAGAAGGCCTATCCAATGTCAATACAATGGAACTAAAAGCTTATTTGTTGCAAAAACGAATTAGGAATCAAGTGCAAATGGCTCTCCCTTATATAGACATAGGGGCCAACGTTTTTGGGAAGTTATAACCACCAAAAAGCGGTTAAAAGCGGTTAGGGAAGTTACATGGAAGTTGCTTGGATGATGGGCCTTGAAACCCTAGAAAGGCCTGAGGCCCGAGGCCCAAACAAGGAGCCCAAAACCGCTCCCCGGAGCTAGCTTAGAGCTAACTTAAATTTCTTGGTCCAAACACTTCCAATGAGCTTTATTCACTTTCGCATAGCTATGGTAAGCTCCAAGATCCGCAAATACTCAATATCTTAGCTCAAGCTAGTGTAGCTCATAAAGAAGCTCACTAGCTGCTTCATCGACATTCACTAAGCATTTGAGCTTGGATTGCTCCTAAATTTTAACGACATGTTCTTTAGCCAGTATAAGGCCTAAGAACCAAAGGTGTGCCGAGAAACCGTGGCTAAAAAGCCCCAAGTATCGGCCTTGTAAAATCTGGCACAGGTTAACCTTGTCGTAGATCACCTTGCTTCGATTCGACTCCCCTTACAATACTAGTTGCTCTTAGTGCCGGTCACTTGGCTTGCCTCCCGCAACCCAGACCATAGTGACACACATGTGAACAACTCATTGCACCTTGTCTCGAGACAAGCTCAATGGTTACAATGAAGACTTAGCCCAAATCTCCAACACGTCCCACTTTCAAATCTGGCCTGACCGCAGAGAACCTCCCAAACTCCCAACGGGATGTAAGGGCAAATTGTCACAGCCCTACAATGGGCAATCACTAAACCATAGGTCGGTAATCATCACAACGCTTGCTATCAAGCATATAACACACATCACTCATGCATACATCCAATATAAGGATGGTAGCTAAGTAAGTCCTACGGACTTACCTCAACCTCGGAATATCCTCAATTTGATCAGCTCCAAACATGAGAACAACACTACCTAACAACAAGGCATACAGAGATATCAATCTCCTATCAAACAAAGGGGTCACACCTAGACCCAAGGGATCCATAAGGATCATATCCAACTTATAAGCTCGATAATCTACTAAACCTCAAAGCCATAACCGGCATATTACGCTATCCTACTCATCGTCATTCTATCCTCATATACATACCTAGCATGCTACTAACCCGCTCATACTAGGAAAGGAAAGGATCTACACTACTCTAGGTAGATCCGGGACAAGACGCACCTGCATGACAAGAGGGACGCAGGGGCGAAGCAAGGCAAACCGCAGGCGCGGCGGCACACAGGCGCAGGAGCGGTGACCGTGGCCGCATGATAGCTATTGTTGTACAAAAACTCCACTAGATGAAGGTGATCCGGCCATACTTGCCCCCAGTTCAATACGCATGCTCTTAACATGTCCTCCAAGGTTTGGATGGTCCTCTCCGACTGACCATCTGACTGAGTGTGGCAAGTGTGGTGAAATGCAAACTTGTACTCAAAGCGGTGTGTAGCTGCTCCCAATATCTCGAAGTAAATTGTCCATCTCTATATGAGAAGATTGTCCTCAGTACTCCATACAGTCTCAGGTTCTGTCTCGTGAACTCCTCTACTAGACGATTCACTGGCCATGTTTCCTTGATAGGGATAAAACGGGCAGTCTTGGTGAGTCTATCCACTACGGCCGAATAAATAGCGTAAAAACTCCTACTAGGTTTTAACCCGGTGACAAGTCCATATATATATATATCCTCTCACTTCTACTGGGGAACCGGCAGTGGGTGGAGCTTTTCTCCGGGTCGGTGGTGCTCAATCTTGACTTGCTAACAGGTCGCACACTGTGCCACAAATCTGGTCACATCCTGCTTCAAACCACTCTACCAATATGAGCGTCTAACATCTCGGTACATCTTACTGACACTTGAGTGTACCAAGTAAGGAGTAGAGTGAGCCTCCTGTAGTATCCTCTGTCTCAGCTCCTCATCCAAAGATACACAAACATGCCCCTGACGTCTCATCACTCCGTTAGCACCTATCACAAACTGCGGTGTGTCATCCCGGGACATCCTCTCCCGGATCTCGCATATAGTGCAACAATCTCCCTAGAAATGTCGGATCTCGTCCAACAGATTCGGCACAAATTCCAACATACTTAGGTACCTGTTAGTGTTCGAAAATTGGATCTCTACCTCTAAGAACCAGGTTTCACAATTAAGCATGGGTTCAAACTGGCCAGTCGGACTAACTGATCCGGTTGGTTCATTCATTCTCTTCCATTGGTTCGACTCCGTACTATGGATATTCCATTCAGGTTCTCAGGTTTCCTTCTCTTTATTTTTGAGCCGTATCCAGCTTTCAAGTGCCAAGAAAGTTTCAAGGGGGATCTTAAACACTATATTTTGAAAACTTAATATATTTTATTGTTTAGATACAATCATTCTAGATGGTCTAATTACAATGATCTATGAGCAACAATTCATATACATTGTATTGAAAAGTTTTATTTTATTTATATTTGTTCTTGGATCCGATGTTTCTAGTGCCAAATTGTTACTAGCCGGAATGCCAATGTCCTCTTGTAAGTAAACCACAAATTTAATTTTAATGGATAGAATTGAATCAGACTATTTATCATAATTTAGTCGGCTGGATTTTAATGGATCGGATTGTTGTTATAACTTGGTTTGAATAAATCAAATTAATCACGACCCGGTGGTTTGGATTAGTAGACCATACATTTAAATTTTATTTATTTATTTGATAATATGAGGTAAGTAGTTAGGGAGAATCATCTCCTCGAGACTCTCCTCCCTAGAGCATCCTTCCGGATGAGCTCATCAACCCTAGGCATTGACGAGCTGGCCGCCTCCTGATCCAAAAAGCCCAGATCAGCGAGCAAATCTGCAACACCGTTGACCTCTCTGAAGACATGCCTAATTTTAACCTGACAGAAACCAACTAAAACATTAGTAATGTCAGACAAAAGAAGATCGAGTTCCTAGGGGGGTTTCCAGGTTTGCTTAATTGAATTAATAATCGAGAGATTATCACCCTCGATCTCAATGTTTATTTTAACACCCAAATCATATGTCTTGACAAGACCCTCCCTAAGTGCACAAGCTTCAGCTTGCAGGACAGAAATGTTACCACAATGTCCAAAGCCTAAGGAGACTGTTAAAGCATCCTGATCACGAAGGATAAAGCCATAAGCTGAGTTCCCTGACATTTTCTTAGATCCATCAAAATTAAGTTTAATGAAATCTTTTTCAGGTCTAATCCAGCAGATGTTTTTCGTTTTCCTTCTTTGCTTGTTTGTCTTTTCTTTATGTGTTTTTGATTTTTTATTAAATTGTTGCCAGTCTTTAATTTGATTATGGACATTTTGTTCAATATTTTGGGGTTCTTTATTACTGAAAATTTTTTGATTCCTATTAGTCCAGATATTCCACCAGGTCATGGAAAGGAAGTTAAAGTCAGCACTCGACAGGTTCGACCTTAACCAGTTAAACCTGTCAAGTAACCTCATTCTACTTTTACCAGTCGTATTTATCGCACCCATAATCCTATGATTAGAAATGGAATCCATCAGGAGTTGACACTTGAAGAACAGATGATCCACTGATTCCACAGGGTGATTACAAAAACAACACACCATAGGGACAAGGACTTTTTGTTTTTCAAGGTTTTCCTTCGTAGGGAGTCCATTGATAGATAATTTCCAAAGGAAGTTCTTGACTTTGGGAAGAAGATCCAAGTCCCAAATCCAGTCGTTTTCATTAGTTGGAAGGTTACTTCTTTCATAGATAAAGTTAAATGCAGATTTCGTAGTAAAATTGCCACATTCAGACGGGGCCCAATAGAGTCGATCCCTAATAAAGGATTTCGGGAGTTGATAAGATTTGATCTCTTCAATGATTTTATTTGGTCATGAGTTTCCTAGTTCGCTGTCAATTTTGTTAACATCCCATTTATTCTCATGGATGAAATGACTGACGACAATGTCGTTAGGGATAACGTTTGGGTTAGTGCATACTTTGCTGAGAGGCTTGCTGTCAATCCAACAGTCTTTCCAGAACTTCACCGTCCCACCATCTCCTATATTCCATCTAAAACCAAGGTAGAACTCCGCTCTAAGATTCATAAGCTTCTTCCATTGCCAAGACATATTCTGTTTGGCCTCATAGTTCCATAAAATTGAGCCTTTCAAATATTTTTTCTCGACGATTTTAACCCAGATATTACTAGGTTCGTTAAGAATTTTCCATAGCAATTTCATTTGGAGAGCTTTGTTCATGTCCTCGGTTTTCCTAATTCCAACACCGCCAAATTTTCGAGGCCTGCAAGTTCTGTCCCAGCTAATGAGAGGGTGGTAATTTGAGCCTTTGTTCCAGAAAAAATTCCTGTTGATCTGGTCTAACTCTTTATAGATACTGGCCGGGAGCAAGAAGCTTTGCATTATAAAGTTAGGCTTGGCATTTAGATTAGCCTTAATAAGCGTAGTCCTTCCTTCTTGAGATAAGGTCGAGGCCTTCCATTTAGAGAGCTGAAGTTTAGATTTCGTGATTACATCCTCAAAGACCCTTTTATTCACTTTCCCATTAATGATAGGGCATCCAAGGTATTGTTCTACACTCCTAGAACATGGGATTCCTAAACATAGCTGGATTTGACGATTGATAGAATTTTCAACGTTATTCGAAGTTTGGAAAGCAGATTTATGTAGATTAATTTTTTGACCCGAAATAACAAAGTACCCATTCAGAATTTCCAAAATTCTGGAGCTAGCATTAGTCTACTCTTTGGTGAAAATAATGATATCATCCGCAAAAGCTAAGAAAGGGATATAGGAACCACCTCTCGAGATAGGAAAACCTATGCTCTTTTTATTTCGGTCACTTTCTTTTTGTATATTTCGCATTAGAACTTCTGCTCCCAGATTAAAAATCAGAGGGGAAATGGGATCCCCTTGTCGAAGTCCTCTTTCAAGGGTAAACAGTTCAGAAGGTCTATCATTAATTACAATGGAGTAAGACACTGACGATATGCATTCCATAATCCAGTTACGGAATTTAGGGTCAAAACCAAATTTAACGAGAACATCTTTAATAAAAGCCCATTCCATTCTATCATAGGCCTTTTCCATATCTAATTTAATTGCCATATATCCTTCTTTCCCTTTTTTTGTTCTGAAACTATGAAAAATTTCATGCGCAATCAGAATATTATACTGAATGGCTCTATTTTGGACGAAGGCAGTTTGAAAAGGGTGGATTAATTTTCGGAGGACTTTCTTGATTCTATTGGCTAGAATTTTAGCAATGATTTTATAAGTTGTGGAGCATAGACTAATCGGTCTAAAGTCTTTTGTTGATATTGGGTTATCATTCTTTGGGATAAGAGTTATAAAGGTGTGATTTACTTGTTTCAATAATTTTCCGGAATGATAAAAGCTTTTTACAGCTCTACATACGGCAAAGCCCACAATTTCCCAGTGTTTCTGAAAGAAACCGGCCGGCATACCATCCGGCCCGGGGGATTTCTCGCTTCCGATATCAAAGACCGCATTCTTGATATCGCTATTCGAGAAGGGTTTAGTTAGTGCTATATTATCTTCATTATTTATTTCTTTGGATATAACTTGGAGATAACGATCACAGAGGTTCATATTACTCGTAGAAGCATTGAATTTGTTCTTAAAGTCAACGTGAAACTCCTGGGAGATTTCCTCTTCCGTTTCTATCCAAAGTCCATCCTTGTTCTTAATTTTATTAATTATTTTCCTATTCCTCCTTCCTGTTGCTTTCCTATGGAAGTACTTCGTGTTCTTATCGCCATTTTCAAAAGAGTTTGCCTTCGCCCTTTGTTTCCAGTATTTTTGCTGAAAATCAATCAGGCATTCTCTCTTCTTACTAAGTCTAATTAATTTCTCATTGGATTCTAGACTGAAATTCCTATAGTTATGATTTTGCAGTTTCTCAATGTCACTATCGACTTTCTTAACTTGTTTATTAATGTTTCCGAATTTTTCCTTACTCCATTGTTTAATCTTGATCTTTGCTAGATGGATTTTCTTCACTAGTTTGAACATATGCGTGCCTGGAAAATGAGCACGCCATGCTTGTTTGATGATGTTCTCACAATCTTGCCTATCATTCCACATAAGTTCATATTTGAATGGTTTATTTCTGAATTTTTGTTTAGCAAGATTGAGGTGGATAGAGATCATACAGTGATCGGAGGTAGCAAATGCGTGATTCCATACGTTCAAATGGTTATACTTGTTTAGAACCTCGAAATGAGCCAAAACTCTGTCAAGTTTTTCAAACGTATTATTATCTCCATCTCTTTTCCGTCTCCAAGTTAATTCATTACCCCTCGTAACTAGGTCCATAAGGTTGCAGTTATGTATAATGTTATTTATTCTATGGAATCTGTTTCTGTTAGGATAAACCCCACCCAATTTATCAGCAGGGCAGCTGATTTCATTAAAATCCCCCATGATTATTGATGGAAGGTTAAGATTGAGAACCAGGTTCGTCAAACTTGTCCAAAAAGTATCTTTAGCGTTTTCCTGCGGTGGTGCATAGATAAAAATAATATTGCAAGAGAAATTGATCTCAAGGTTTTGATGTTCCAAAACTAGGAGACGATCCTCTAGCCGAGTGATTTTTATTATTTCATTAAGTAATTTGTAGTTTTTCCAAAGCAAGCACAAGCCACCCGTCCGACCAATAGAGGGAATAAAGGTGCACGAATCAAAACCAGCACTACGCCAACAAGATTCATTAGGTTCTTTTTCAGTTTTAATTTCCGCTAACATAATCATGTCAATATGTTCGTTTTGAGTAGTAATTTTGAGATCCGTCCAAAAAATTTTCTTCATCATACCCCGACAATTCCAATACGCTATCTTCATTAGATAATGGAATTGAAAGAGTAACGTTCTAAATTGATCAACTTGGATCGATAAATCAATAGGTAGACACCGGGAATCGTCAGACAGTAAACCAGGTTGAAAGCATGGTAATTATTTCTTAGTTCATAATTTGTTCGAGGTTTAACTTGAACTGCCAATTGATTTATTCCTATGTTCCAACTGAGACTGAAAATTATGCCTATTCCACTTGCCCTAACCTCATTCAACTTGCTCCTCTTTCTTATTCCTTTCAAAATCATAATCATATAGGTAAGATATATGAAAAGATAACTTGCTAAAACAACACCAATTTCATGCCAAGGTTCAATACCAAACATAAGGTCAATACAGAGAAACACATTAATTGCATAGGGAAACCAGGTATATAAAGCCAAGATCCTACCACAGTTCATACTAGTCCGAAATCTAACAGTAACATACAAAGTGTCATTGAAGGGCCAATTTTGTTCATTCACGTACAAGCCGCAACTTATACGCCAATCTATGCCTACCCCAACGGGCATTGTTTCGAGGTGTGTTTCGGGATGGGAATAAACCCATACATTATTGCAATAGCCATGTAAGTCAGAACCGGGAAAAGGAAAAAGTGTCATTGGAGAAAAAACCCTCCTGGACGGACACGCCCAAGAGCCGCCTCTTCCAACATCCAACACCTTGGTTTGATCCCCCAGTTCTTTGCATTTATCCATTCAATTCCTGGGCTGAAATTTTCCAAGTTCCTTGTTCTTGCACATAGACAATTGCCCAAGACAGATTCGAAATTCCAGCTAAAAAGCATTCTAAAATAGACCCTATACTCATACATTCTTGCTTTTAAAGTTTCTATCTTAATGGTTGTAATTAAAACATAAATGTGTCTTAGTTTTGGATGTGTTAAAGAAACAAACCCAAAAATAAGACATGCAATTAGCAGAGAAACAAAGAAATACAAAGGCATAAAAAATATACACCAATATCATCTTCAAGAGATACCAGCAATGTTCATATTCAAAGGATAAAGAGTATAATAAAACATACTCATTACCATTACATATGTAAATGGTTCTAGAATTCTTGGGTCTAACACTGTTAAGCACTCTCAAAAGAGGATGAGTTTGGCATCCCGGACAGGTTCGGGGTTTGTTCAAAGCGCTTAAGCAGAAGCTTAAGGCTCGTTCAGAGATGTGCCCTACGGGGACAAGATTGAAACTGGTTTTGAGAGAAGACCTAATAAACTTGCACACTAGCTTATTTATAGCCTAGCAAGCCCAATCATGATTCCAAAATAAAACTCGAAGCTCACCAGAATATTTAGGATTTAGGACATAGAAATATGAAGAAATACATATAGTCCAAAAGACACCAGGTTCGCGAGGTAATGCACTAGTTTGTTTCAATATTCTACCTAATTCATCAAGGAGTGTACATAAGGCAATCATATACTCTATCTATTTCAGGTGCAATTGGTTCATACCATTCTTCTGTTTACTTTCATCAATCATAGAGGGCAATACAAGAGGAGAAACTTGTAACACCCCAAATCCGTAGGACTCGGAGTGCTACTGGGCTAGGATCTCACAATGGATCCTGACCCTAGCCTGACAACAAGTTCACTGAATCTTACAACAAGGCACCGATAGATTAAATACAAAACATCAAATTGTTATAAAAGTATCAAAAGGTTTATACAACGCTGCTGAGTACAAACAAAACATAACGTATATACATGATCAAAATACCCCGTAACCCACGAGTATAACCCCAGTGTACGGAGCCCTCAGCAGATCACCCACTCTGGATCACTCTGCAGTTCTCATAACCTGCAAAAGATCTACAACACGGTATAAAACCGTTAGCTAACCATACACAAATATAAGAATATGCTAGAGCACAAACACACATCAGAAATCTTAACACATCATCATGCTTTCACACATTTACCAGGTTCATTATCTTTATAAAGTCCAGCAATCAACTCATATATAAATATCCATATAAACATAAGTGACACGAGGAATATAACCCTCGCCTCTAGGTACTATAACCAGCTGGAATGGTGCCTAGAACACCTCCCCGTGTACCCTAAGGGAATGGAGAGTGCCCGAACCGTTTACCAGGTCTGGCCTGACCACAGAGAACCCCCAACTTCCAACGGGATGAATGAAAAAGTTGTCACAACCCTACAATGGGAAATCAATACATCATAGGTCGGTGACCATCATAACACATGCTATAAACATATAACACACACCACTCATGCACAATATCCTATAAAGGAATGGCAACTAAGTAAGTCCCACGGACTTACCTCAACCTCGGGAGTCTCAGACTCAAACTCAAACTGCTCCGCTTTGGAGATCAACACAACCTAAACAAGGTAGAACACATATATTACACTCATATCCATAACAGGGGTCACACCTAGACCCAAGGGATCCATAAGGATCATATTCCAACTCGTTAAACTAGTTCCGTAACGGGCGTTACGGGTCGGAATATTTTCCGACATTCTCGTAAAATAATTTACGGTTTACGGTTTTGGAATAAAAGTCGGATATTCCCGTAGAATAAATTACGGAAATAGGAATAACACGATAATTCGTTTTTCTAAAAAATTCCGGGCATTACATCTAATCCCCCTAAAACCAAGTTTCGTCCCGAAACTTGCTAAACCCAACACTCTCCAATATATCCGCCTCGTAATCCCGTACAACTCATAAAAGGTATATTGTCATCTCTAAATCAAGCTTATGTATAGAAACATATCACAACCTCGTAAGGTCCACATAACTCAACCAAACACATAACACAATAAGCAAACAAGAAAGATCTCAGGACTAACCCGACGGTCCTATCGATGTGGCTAGGTCTGCATAAAACTCGGGATAGTTCCTCCGGTGACAAACTGTGGTGCCTCTCCTCGGGACATCCTGTCCCGGACTCTCCTCAAAATGGGACAACTCTCCTGCTTCTGCAGGATCTCTCCGGACAGGTCAGGTAACGCCTCTAACTCGGTCAAACGACCGTCCGTACCCGGAAATCAGATGTCCAACTCTAAGCCCATCAAATCCCTCTGTAGCTGAGGCTGAACCGTAAGCCGAGCTATCACCTCCTCCCGAGGTGTCCTCCTACTCAAAGCATCGGCGACTACGTTCGCCTTCCTGGGATGGTATAAAATCTCCAAGTCAAAGTCCTTGATGAGCTCCAGCCATCTCCTCTGGCGGTTATTCAACTCCCGCTGAGTGAATATATACTTTAGACTCTTATGGTCTGTGAAGATCTGGCACGTGGCCCCGTACAAGTAGTGTCGCCAGATCTTTAGGGCGTGAATCACTGCCGCTAGCTCGAGATCATGGGTAGGGTAGTTCTCCTTGTACGGCTTCAGCTTCCGAGAAGCGTACGTAATAACCCTACCTCTCTGCATCAAGACGCACCCCAAGCCTAGCTTGGAGGCGTCACTATAAACTACAAAGTCCTCTATGCCCTCAAGCTGGGCTAACACAAGAGCGGAGGTCAACCTCCTCTTCAGCTCATCAAAGCTGCGCTGGAAAGGCTCGGACCAGACGAACCTGGTAGACTTCCTCAGCAAGGAAGTGAGTGGTCGCTCAATCACGGAGAAGCCCTCAACAAAACGGCGGTAGTATCCCGCTAAGCCCAAGAAACTACGCACCTCCTTGACCGTCCTAGGAGGCGGCCATAAGGAAACAGACTCTACCTTCGCCGGGTCGACCATGACACCCTCGGCGGAAACTATATGTCCCAAAAATGCCACCTTGGACATCCAAAACTCACACTTAGAGAGCTTTGCGTAAAACTCTCTATCCTGGAGGACCCGAAGTACCGTCCTCAGGTGTCCCTCATGCTCCTCTCTACTCCGACAGTAGACTAAGATGTCGTCAATAAATACCACCACGAACTGGTTCAAGAAGTCGATGAAGATGCCGTTCATCAACTCCATGAAGACGGCAGGTGCATTCGTGAGCCCGAATGGCATCACGACAAACTCATAGTGGCCGTATCTCGTCCTGAATGCTGTCTTCGGTATGTCCTCATCTCTCACCCTAAGCTGGTGGTATCCCGACCTCAAGTCGATACGTGAAAATACGGAGGCTCCCTGCAACTGGTCTAGCAAATCATCAATGCGTGGTAACGGGTACTTGTTTTTGACGGTGACTTTGTTCAACTCCCGGTAGTCGATACATAGTCTCAAAGATCCGTCCTTCTTCTTAACGAAGAGGACCGGTGCACCCCAAGGGGAAACGCTCGGGCGTATGAAACCCCTATCGGCTAACTCCTCGAGCTTCTTCTTCAGCTCCAGCAACTCGATCGGCGCCATGCGGTATGGAGCCTTGGAGATCGGCCTAGTGCCGGGCTCCAACTCAATAGTGAAGTCAACGCTCCTCTGCGGTGGTAGCCCAGGTGGCTCCCCGAACACATCCTCGAACTCGCATGCCACAGGTATCTCCTCCAGTGATGGTCCCGTCTCCTCCTCCTTCATGGCATAACACCAGAAGGCCTCACATCCCTACCCGATAAGTCTAGCAGCTCGAACGGCGCTAATGACTGTACCGGCTTTCCCGAGGTCCCAACCTCGGAAAATCACCTCTTTCCCCGTCTTTGTGGAAATCGTCACGGTCCTCCGGCTGATGTCCAAAACGGCATGATGGCGGTCCATCCAATCCATACCCAAGATGACTTCTTCACGCACTAAGTGCTTGACAAAGAAGTCGGCTAACCAATCTCGGTTCCCCAAACGAATGGGGCAACTGCGTACCTCTCGGGTACCAATAACTCTACCTCCATCGGGTAACCCTAGTAAAGGGTCTCCCCTCTATCGTATCTAAGGACAACCTAGCTACACAATCATCGGATATAAACGAGTGCGTAGCACCCGCATCAAATGAAAATCGGACCGAAAAACCGTGAATCTGAATAGTACTTAGGGCTGCCGGTGCTGGAGGATCAACTGCACTTCTCAGCTCGAATACCCTGGCATGTGTGCCTCTGGTCTCTTGGGTACCTCCACCACGGCCTTTACCTCGGCCCTGACCTTGAGCGGATCCCTGAGTGCGGGTTTGACCCTAACCCTAGCTCCTCTGTTGAGAGCCCTGTGACTGATACCGCGGCCTCTGAGCGCTCCTTGCTATGCCAGCAGGTGAGGAACCCTGCTGTGACGGTGCCATGCCCTGACGGCAAAAGGCAGCTCGGTGACCCATCTGGCCACAAGTGAAACAAGCCACAGGCGGCTTCCTACAGGTCTTCTTCGTATGTCCATAACCTCCACAACCGTAGCACTGAGGTCCTCCGTCGGATGCCGGTCTCGACGGCTGAAGACTAGAACGTCCCTGACCTGTAGCTCCGGCCCCTGACCCAGCTGGTGCCGTCCTCTATCTCTTGTCCGGTCTCCCGGACTGTGCTGTTCTCCTAGACCCAAGGCGGTCTCTCTCATAGGCCGAAGCCCGGTCCTGGTACTCCGCCAGTGAGGTACAACGGAAACCCGCCAAGTAAGCGCGGGTGGACTCTCTCAGTCTCCTGGAGAAAAGGTAGACATGCTGGTCCACTGGGGGTGCGGAAGGTCCCAGCAAGGCGAACTCTGCCCTAAATCGCCGGATCGCCTCAATGACTGGGACGTCCTCGAATCCCGCCTCTAGGAAATCCTGGACTCGGTCACTCCTCAGTGAAGCTGGGAAGAAAGTCTCTCTAACGAGGCTCAACAGCTGATCCATCCTGGTCACACCGCCTCTAACTGTCCTCCACCAATACTGGGCCTGCTCTCGAAACAGTGTCTGAACTATCTCTACCTGCCTCTCCTCTGGGCAACGGATCGCCTCTAAGGCTGACTCAACGTGCCCAATCCAGTGCTCCACCTCTAACCCTACCTTCCCGTCGAAGTAGGGTACATGCTGCTGGTTGAAAGCCTTCAACCATGAATCAGGTCTCGGAGACCTCAACTCGTCTCTCGGCCTAGCAATCTCCACAACTGGCTCGGGTGCAACAACTGCTGGTGCAACTATCTCTAGTGCAGCCCGAACCTGAGTCACCCTCTGTGTGACCTCAGCTGATCTCTCTAGTGCAGGTGCAGGCACTGGTGGTGCGGGAGGTGGTGCTCCAGTCCTAAATGCCTCCTCTACTCGACGTACGTAATCTCCAAATACAATAGCTGCTACGGACGCTCCCCCGGTCCTGGTAGATGAAGAACCCTGAACTCCGGACCTAACCACGGTTTCCATCCCTAGCCTCGGGAACGATGCTCTCAGCTACCTCCTCTATTGGGGCCTCTACTGCTGGTGCCCCCACAACGGGTGGGTCCGCAATGGGGACACGTCCCCGACCTCTACCTCTCGTACCTGGAGGTCTTCCTACTCGTCCCCGTCCTCCTGGGGCGGTAGGGGGAAGTGGTGGTCTACCCCTATCGGGTCCTACATATGTTGTCGCTCTCGTATGTGCCATCTAATTTCGTATTGCGTTTACTTAATTATAAATACGTGGTACTATTTATAATCCGGTATAATAACTTAAAAGCATAAATATAACATGTTCATAATACATATCCAAGGCATGCAAGCCCAAACATCCTAAGGTCACAGAGTATCTAGATACATACAACTTCCACAATCACCCCAAGGTCATATGTTATATATAACTATATAAATGTACTTAAAATAATATAAGTACCTAATTCTAATCCAAAGATCTATGTCCCCGAGGCTTGCGGAAGGAGCGGTGGTCCCGTACATTCTAACCCAATCCCGACTCATGCATATGATTTTGAAAACGAAAGGTCAGAACCCGTGGGGGTTCAGTTTTATACCTCATTCGGTCTTTAGAAAGATTGCGAGTGCCATTGTTGTCAACCTAGGGCTCTGATACCACTTTTGTAACACCCCAAATCCGCGGGACTCGGGGCGCTACGGGCGAGACCTCACAATGGGTCCCGACCCTTAGCTTGACAACAATTTCACCGGACCTTCCAACATGGCACAAATAAAGGCGAAAACTCAAATATGTTTTTAATGTATGCGGAAACGAGAAGTACGAAACTACAACTTGGAAACTCAGCCGAGTCCTCAAAATAACGTAAATAAATCCGAATTCTAACAAACATCAATATCCATAAAAGACGACATGAAAAGACTCAAAACATCCCCATCCTATAATGTATGGAGACCCCGGAAGTCCACTCCTCCGCCTCACTCGGCGGCATCCCTAACCTGCAAGTCATCTACACAATCGGTTTAAAACCGTTAGCTAATATTCTAGGTATTAGAATAACGGTGAAGGCACAAACACACCCATAACACAAAACATAAATAACACAAGTCCGGTTCCTTATCTTTTATTATTAAGTCGTATTCCAATCTAGTTCAACTTCTTTTGTGACACGAGACCCCAATGGTCTCGCCTCGGTCCCCACTTACCGGCAAGGAATGGTGCGAATGCATCCGCCCATCTAACCCGCCGGGCTAGTCGCCGAGAATCCCCTAGACCTCACTATGGGCTAGGCAGTATTGTCACCGCCCGTTATCATACACTTGGGCCACAATATATATATATATATAGAGTCGGTGGTCCTAATTACCGGTTTCATTGTTATAACATAAAATAACACACACCACCAAACACACAACAATACTAATACATAAAATATGAGCTAAGTAAGTCGGGAGACTTACCTCGTCCCAAACGCTATCTCACAAAACGCTCACGCTTCCCTTGGGAAGAAGTACTCAACCTGTTCACAACAAGGTATCATAAAAACCCGCTCAACTCGAGAAGTCTAGGACTTCTACACAAATGACCTACGCAGGATCATTTGACTCGCATTCTAGGACCGCATCCTAGAGTCCAACATAATTACCGTCAATAATGACGTAAAAGCCAACTAGGTCTAATCCCGCTCCTCACATTCTCTTAAGGTCACAAAAGCCGCTACTTGGCATTTCCACTAAGTTATGCAATTCCAACCTATCATGATACTACTAAGCATATAAGGATCGATACGAACTCATGGCTTTTTATCGGGATCCGGACCTAGCATGAAACTACCCCATTTAGCCCATACGCTAAATTGATCATCAAAGTTTATATATCGACCTAATATAAATTCGTTCCAAAATCCCGAGGTTAAAACTCGCTAACGTAATTTCCGGGCAATTCTGCATTTCCTAAGACATGTGGGCCAAAACTGTAATTAAGATAAACTGACGGGGTTCAAAGCGTAATTATACTGAAAGTGGGGGGGCCGACCGAGATTACCCAGAAATCTCGGCCGAGATTCTGCAGTGGTGTCTCCGTGGTTTCACTGCTTCTCCGGCGAGGCTAGGGCGGCGGCAAGGTGGCTGCGATGGTCTCCCTGGACGGCCTGAGTTGCGGGCTTCACTCCAACGGTGGCGGCCGGCCTCCAGCTCCGACGAGGACACTGCAGTGGAGGGGAGAAGTGAGTTGTTGCTCACCCGAGGCCGAAGGAGAAGGCGTGGCGGAGGGGAGGGCGACTGGCGTCGGCGGCTCCGGCTAGGCCCGTGCAGGCGAGGCACGGCGACGGCGAAGGTTACCCCGGGGCGGCGACGGCTTGTTGCGGCTCTCCTTGCCTGAGCAGCCCCGACGCAGAACGAGGGAGAGGGGTCTCGGTGGTGGCTCTCCGGCGTGCTCCAAGGGCTCGGGACGTAGAGGTGGAGAAGTGACGACGGCGGGGCGGCGGCTGGACGTAGAAGAGAGCTGAGGGAGGTGGCTGTAGAGGGTGAAGGTCGAGAGAGAGAGAGAGATGCGTGAGGGAGACAAGGGAGAGGAGAGGGAAGGAGTGCCGCAGTCTTGCACAGGCCGAGGGGTCGGGTCGGCTAGGTGCAGGGAGCAGGGAGAAGGGAGCGTGGACGAGGGGTCGGGTAGGCTGGGCGGCACGGCTGCAGGCCTAGGCGTAGGCTGGGCGGGCGGCACGTGCAGTTGGCATGGGAAGAGCGAAAGCGCCGCGGGTGTTCCCGCGGGCGGGGCGACGATTTCGGCCGAGATCCCCCTAAGAAGAAAGAAAATAGGAAAGAAATGAAAGGGAGGGATCCGACTCGTTAAACTAGTTCCGTAACGGGCGTTACGGATCGGAATATTTTCCAACATTCTCGTAAAATAATTTACGGTTTACGGTTTTGGAATAAATGTCGGATATTCCCGTAGAATAAATTACGGAATTAGGAATAACACGATAATTTGTTTTTCTAAAAAATTCCGGGCGTTACATCCACGAAGTTTAATTGGGAAGTGAACGAGCACCTCCATTTAAGATGCACCAAGTCTGAATGAGCAGAAGCGCTCAGAAGGCCGGTCAACATCAATGGAAGAGAGCACAAAAGCGCCCAACTCCACACCGAACCCTTTAGGGGCCACCATGAGAGCCACCGCTGACGCCACCTATGGAAGAATGAGAGCGATTGACAAACCCTCGAAGAACAGATGATTCGGAGGTCGCCGTTGAAGACAGGCCACTCACTAGTTCTTACAGATTTAAATTTTATGTTTTGGTTTGATTTGATTCAACAACTTTTATTTTTCTAATATATATATGGAAGGTAAAATTTGTGTTTGAGTTTTGTTTGGTTTGACATATATAATTTACTACAATTCCTGTCTTGAGAGGATTGAACCACATACTTGATCATGAAAAAAAAGATTGTAATTAAAAATAGAAATTTTTAGATGGTATTTATGTACTTTAGATTTTTCCGGGTTATGAAAAAGGTTTTTTTTTAGTTTTCTGATAATATCATTAAGTTTTATAATTTTTCGAAATATGTCCTTCTAGCATCCATAAACTAACATATTGATGAAAAAAAATAATCGCTGTTTACTATATTATTAGTCATTTTAAAGGTATATATAACTTAAAAAGATAACTTATCTTTTTTTTGCTCCCTCAAAATGTTTAAAAAAAAGAACTCATGAATGATAAAAGGTATATCCCCAAACGTATAAATATTAAAGACATCATCCGTAGACTGCAAATTATTTGGACATAATTTAGAAAAGTCTAAATTCTTTTACCATCTTATAATGGTGTAACATATAGCAACACAAATTAGTGTGTAACTAGCTTAATACTCATGCTTGCACGGGATTGATAAAAATGGTCAACAGAACAATATTATTATCTTAAACAATATATTGATACCATAGTATAAATATAAATTCTTTATAGTAACCTTATTCAATAAGATAGAATTTGAAGATAATCAATTTACTAAGTCAAAATAATTTGGTATTAAGATCATTGTTGAAGTTGATCACACCTAAAGATAAAAAACAAATATGTAAGAAGTTAAAACAAATTAAATAAGTTACTAATAACGTAGAATAATGAAATTTATTAAATTAATGAAAAAGTACTTGTAGGATTCAAAATATTATTGAAAAAATTATTGTAAATTGCGTTTCTTGTAGTATTACATCTTTTGTTATTCTTGTCACAAATTATGATACTCAAGCCTCTATTTGTTGTGATTATTGATATGGTAACATAAAATTAACAATGAGAAAGATGAGATGTAAGAAGGTACGAGAACTAACTTAAAAATAGTATATAACAATAATCACTACCCATTTGTTAGACATCGTTCTACGATGACTAACTTGTAAAGCCTGATTAACTTAAAGCAAGAAACCTGTAAATAAGGAACATACATATGAAACCGTCATATCAATATGCTCTAAATGTTTGTGAAGGTGAGGGCAAGCAACCATAAATAAGCGTTTTGATCAGTTAATAAGCATATTTAAAGGGTGACTCCAAAATTTTGGTAAGAGTATTATACATAAAAATTAAAGAATATTGGATATTTGAGGATTCTCTCCATTTATTCTCCATTACGATATTTTGGCTCAAAATAAAATATACTATTTTCCTAACATAATAACTAGGAATAAAAAACTTAAATACGGCAAGTTCTTAACATATTAAAACAAGGAATATGTTAAATAAAAATGAAAATAATCTTAGAAAATCAAATTCTATATTTATATATATGGTAGTAGCTAGAAGGATATATTGAAGAAATAAGTTAAATTTATAAATAAAGATAAAAATATAAATAAAACTTAAATAAACAATGTGTTTTAGAGGCAATAATCACAATTAGAATAATTTTGTCTACACAAAATCCCTAATTTACGCCATTCTTTTAATTTTCAATGATATATCCACAATTTGAATAATATAATCTTATTAATTTTTAAATACTATAGGGTCTTGATAAAATGTAATAAATTGATTTATAAGATAAAAATAAATGTTTAAAAAATAAAATATAGTAATGAATAATGATAATATGAGGTAAAAAAAGCATTAAAACATAAAATATTATATTATTGTTAACAACTTAGCAAAAGAAACATTAAAACATAAAATATGACTTGGAATTAGTTTATATGAGATAAAAATAAATATCCTTATTATTAACAGATCTTGCTATCATACATTATAAAATAATTAAACTTAAAATAATAATAGACGGTGACGTAATAAGAGCAACATTATTTAAAAAAATGAGTCGGCTTTATGCGATAATGTCACGTGGAAAAAGATGAGGTGGTTTAATATATAGTAGATAGTAGATTATGTCATAAAAATTTATAAATTAACATATTTATTAATTTTAAAGTATATTTTCTTTCATAAATAAATTTGGACACAATTTATCTATATATTATTTTATAATAACAGTTATTTGATAGTCTTTTGTCTAATACGTTTATTAAATATTGATTAGGCATATTACATATATTAATTAATCGGTTAATACTTTTACCAAAATACATTAATCTTAGTTAATCAATTTGGTAGAAAATATTAAAACTATTTATGCTATATAAATTAAGATTAATTTACATACTAATAATTATATCGTAATTGAGTGAAAAATTTTAAAACATATTCCTTAATAATAACATGTTGTAAAATGGTAGTTCTTGTTAGGAAAATACTTAAACCAATGAAAACATATATGGTAATAATTGATACAAAATAGAATAAGATCATTTCTTTTTTGTTAATGGAAATAAATTTACATCATCTCCATAAATAAATAAATAACATAAACGTAAAAAAATGAGGTGGCGCAACTTAGAGACGACATGTGGCGAAATCTTATGTGGCTTAATGTAGGGACGACATGTGGCAAAATCCGACGTGGCTTAACGTGATAACGACAAGTGGGATTATTTACTTCTACTTTTAGTATTATATAGTAGATGAAGGGCACTTTTTTATTTTTATAAGTTCAATAATACCCTTATTAATTCTTTTACCATCTTTTCATAAAAAAAACAATAATTTGTCAAAATTCATTGATTTTGTTAGTTTGTGTATTTTAATTTGTGTATGTTTTTGTTCGTGTAAATTGTAACACCTGAAATTTTATTCCGGACTTAGAGCGCCTTGTAGATCTTCCCGTAGGCCCGGAGTTTTATGCCGACTCGTCGTTTTTCCCTTTTTCCGCGTTCCGACCCTTCGTTCCGGGTAAAAGCGACAAGGGGTCATTTCCGACCCCTCGTTCCGTGGTGAGGGACAAGAGGTCAGCTGACCCCTTGATCCCCCCACCCCTTTTCAGCCATCCTGTCCCCTCTCTCTCTCCTCCCTTGCTCCTTTCACGTCATTTCCCATCTCCCTCTATCTCTCTTGGTTTCTCTTCTCTTCTTCCATTTTTGCTTGAAGATCTTGCATGTGTGGACTGCAGAAGTAGAAGTCCAGATCTGTTGGTAAGCTCCTTCCTCTCCCTTCCCTCTCTTCTTTGCTGATTCTCCTCATTCTTCTTCCCTCCTTCATCCATGGCCATGCATGAAGATCTTGAGGAGTTTTTGCTCAAATCTTTGCATGCATAGGTTCTTAGCTCGATTAGGTCGTGGAGAGGAGCCTAAGACAAGTGGTGGGTGTTTGGAGAAGATCCAGCAAGAAAAGAAGGACTTTGGAGCCAAGGATCCACGATCGAAAACGAAGAAGACGACGTTCTGCACAGAATCCGCGGGGACGGATCTTCACAACTGCGGGAGAAGCCATCCGCAGGGGCGGCTCAACACGGCCGCGAGTGCGGCTCGGCACGGCCGCAGGGGCGGCGCCAGACACGTGACTCCAGACCACCGCGGGTGCAGCTCCTGGTTCCGCGGGGGCGGCTTTTGTATTCCGCAAGGGGCGCCAGCTGACTCTGCGGTTGCGGTTTCTTCAACAGTAGGCTTCTCCTCTCCCTTCCTCTTCGTTCCTTCCTTAGCATTGTAATTGTATCATGTTAGTAGCATGCTTAGGATGGATCTGTAACACCCCAAATCCGCGGGACTCGGGATGCTATGGGCGAGACCTCACAATGGGTCCCGACCCTTAGCTTGACAACAATATCACCGGACCTTTCCAACAAGGCACAAATAAGGCAAAACTCAAAACGTTTTTAATGTATGCGAAAACCGAAATGTAAAGAAATACAAAGTGTAAACTCAGCCGAGTCCTCAAAACGACGTTACTCCGATACGGAAATCTGAATCGTACAATAACCTCCACAAACTAACGATATGAAACATAACCCAAAAACACCCCCGTCCTATAATGTACGGAGACCCCGGCTATCCACTCCTCCACCTCACTCGGCGGCATCCCTAACCTGCAAGTCATCTACACAAACGGTTTAAAACCGTTAGCTAATATTCGAAGCATTAGAAAATGGGTGAAGGCACAAACACACGGATATCACATACATCACAAACAAACTCCAAAACACACAAGTCCGGTTTATTATCCTTTTATTATTAAGTTGTATCCCGTTCTAATTCAACTTAGGTTTGTGACACGAGAACCACTGTGGTCTCGCCTCGGTCCCTACTTACCGGCAAAGAACGGTACGGATGCATCCGACCATCTAACCCGCCGGGCTAGTCGCCGAGAACCTCCTAGACTTCACGCAGAGCTAGGCAGATGATGTCACCGCCCGTTATCATATACTTGGGCAAAAATATATAAGGTCAGTGGTCCTATTTACCGGTTTAGTTGTTTATAACATAAACAATAATACAAGCACACACCACCAACACACATCAATGCTAATACGTAAAATACGAGCTAAGTAAGTCCGGAGACTTACCTCGTCCCAATGCTAACTCACAAAAAGCTCTCGCTTCCCTTGGGAAGAAGCACACAACCTGCTCACAACAAGATAACCATCAAAACCCGCTCAACTCAAGAAGTCTAGGACTTCTACAAAAATGATCTACACAAGATCATTTGACTCTCATTCTAAGACCGCATCCTAGAATCTCTCACACTCACATCTCACTCAACGAATGAGGAGATCTCTCATTCTAGGACCACATCCTTGAATCTCTCATACTCACATCTCAGTCAACGCATGACGACATATCTCAACAGCCTACTAACTCTTATATGATCATACTCAAAACGCAAGAACGAGTAAAAGCCTACTAGGTCTATCATGCTCATCACACTCCTGACCATCAACTACATCGAGCCTTAAGGGCTCCAAGGTTTACAACGACTAAGTGGCATTCTCAAGCTACTTTAGGCCATCCTAAGCATGCTACTAACATGATACAACTATAAAACTAAGGAAGGAACGAAGAGGAAGGGAGAGAAGAAGCCTACTGTTGAAGAAATCGCAGCCGCGGAGTCAAGCTGGCGCCCCCTGCGGAACACAGAAGCCGCCCCTGCGGGACACAGGAGCCGCCCCTACGCCTTGCTGCCGCCCTGGAGTCGCGTGTCTGGCGCCGCCCCTGCGGCTGGTGACCGCTCCCGCGGTCGTGAAGATCCGCCCCCGCGGGTTCTGTGCAAAACGTCGTCTTCTTCGTTTTCGATCGTGGATCTTTGGCTCCAAATTCCTTCTTTTCTTGTTGGATCTTCTCCAAACACCCACCACTTGTCTTAGGCTCCTCTCCACGACCTAATCGAGCTAAGAACCTATGCATGCAAAGAACTTGAGTGAAAACCTCTCAAAGCTTCATCCATGGCCATGGATGAAGGAGGGAAGAAGAAAGGGGTGAGTAGCCTTGGAGAGGAAGGAAGGAGACTTACCACACCAAATCTGCACTTATCCTTCTGCAGTCCACATATGCAAGCTCTTCAAACAACAATGGAAGAAGAGAAGAGAAGAGAAGAGAAGAGAAGAGGAAGAGTGGAGATGGGAAATGACGTGAAAGGAGCAAGGGAGGAGAGAGAGGGAGGGGACAAGGGCTGCAATGTGGGGAGGGGAGCTGACCTCTTGTCACATCACCACGGAACGAAGGGTCGGAAAACGACGGGTCGGCTCGGAATTTCAGGAATAAATTCCGGCACTCGTCACCTCGTGCCTGCGGGAAGATCTATAAACGCTCTAAGTCCGGAATAAAATTTCCGGACGTTACAACTACCCCCCTAAAAACAAGTTTCGTCCCGAAACTTGCAAAACGTAGCACTCTCACTCAAACCCGTCCCGTAACCTCGTGGAACTCTTAAAACGTCGACTATCGGCTCTAATCCATGTCTACGTATAAAATCACATCAAGACCTCGCAGGGTACACATATACTCATACGAACTCACATAACACGTCATAACATAAACACACAGAACAAACAAGGAAAGATCTCGGGACTAACCCGACGGTCCTACCGATGTCGCTAAATCTGCGTAAAACTCAGGATAGTTCCTCCGGATACTATCCTCCGTCTCCCATGTAGCCTCATCGGCTCCTCGCCTCGACCACTGTACTCTCAGCATCGGTATCTCCTTCGATCGAAGGCGCCTCGTACTCCGCTCTAAGACCGCTATCGGGTGCTCTGCAAAAGTATGGTCCGGCTCGACCACTAAGTCCTCGTGGTTGATGATGTGCCTCGGGTCATGTATGTACTCTCTCAGCTGAGAGACGTGAAATACCGGATGTATACCCTCTAACTGAGCTGGCAATGCTAACCGGTATGCCACCTCATCGACTCTCTCCAAGATCTCGAATGGATCGACATATCGGGGGCTTAACTTCCCCTTAATGCCGATTCACCTAACGCCCCGCGTCGGTGATACCCTCAACCACACCTGAGCTTCTACCCTGAACTCGAGAGGTCTACACCTCCTATCCACATACGACCTCTAACGGCTCTGCGCGGTCAACATCCTCTCTCGGATCAACGCAACTCTAGCCACGTCGTCCTGTACCTGATCTGGAGCTACAACGCTAGAACTCCCCCGCTCGTCCCAACATAAGGGAGTACGGCATCTCTGTCCATACAATGCCTCATACGGTGCCATCCCGATTGACGCGTGCCAGCACCTCGAGGTAAAATGCCCGTCCCTATCCATGATGATGGTCATCGGTATTCCATGTAACCTCACAATCTAACAGTTGTGGATATGTCCTCCCACTTCCACTGTGGCACGGGCGGTGGGTGAAACTCTCCTCCGTCTCTGGTGCTCGATCTTGACCTGCTGACAGGTCGCGCATCGGGCCACATATCTAGCTACATCGGGCTTGAGCCCGCCCCACCAATAAAATCTCCTAAGATCCTAGTACATCTTACTCGTGCTTGGGTGCACCGAGTAAGGTGTGGAATGTGCCTCATGCAAAATCCGCTCTCTCAACTCCTGGTCTGGCGGTACACAAACACGTCCCTGGCGTCTCAATCGCCCGTATGCTCCTGTGATAACTGTGTTGCCTCTCCTCGGGACACCCTGTCCCGGATCCTCATCAAAATGGGACAACCCTCTTGCTTCTGCTGGATCTCTCCGGACAGGTCAGGTAATACCTCTAACTCGGACAAACGACAGTCCGTATCCGAGAACCGGATATCCAACTCCAACTCTATCAAATCCCTCTGCAACTGTGGCTGAACCGTAAGCCGAGCTATAGCCTCCTCTCGAGGTGTCCTCCTACTCGAAGCATCGGCGACTACGTTCGCCTTCCCCGGATGGTACAAAATCTCTAAGTCAAAGTCCTTAATCAGCTCCAACCATCTCCTCTGGCGGTTATTCAACTCCCGCTGAGTGAATATATACTTTAGACTCTTATGGTCTGTAAAGATCTGGCACGTAGCCCCGTACAAGTAATGTCACCAGATCTGCAGGGCATGAATCACTGCTGCTAGCTCAAGATCATGGGTACGGTAATTCTCCTCGTACGGCTTTAGATGCTGAAAAGCGTACGCAATAACTCTACCCCTCTGCATCAAAACGCACCCCAATCCTATCTTGGAGGCGTCACTATACACTACAAAATCCTCTACGCCCTCAGACTGGGCTAAAACAGGAGCGGAGGTCAACTTCCTCTTCAACTCCTCGAAGTTGTGCTGGAAAGGCTCGGACCAAACGAACCTGGTAGACTTCCTCGGCAAGGAAGTGAGCGGCCATGCAATCACTGAGAAACCCTCAACAAAACGGCGGTAGTATCCCGCTAAGCCCAAAAAACTGCGCACCTCCTTGACCGTTCGAGGAGGCGGCCATTGTAACTCCCCGAATCCGTAGGATTCGAGGCGCTACTGGGCTAGGATCTCACAATGGATCCTGACCCTAGCCTGACAACAAGTTCACTGAATCTTACAACAAGGCACCAACAGATTAAATACAAAACATAAAACTGATATAAAAGTGTCAAAAGGTTTACACAAGTACTGCTGAGTACAATTAAAACATAACATATCCATGATCACAAAATCCCATATCCCACGAGAACGACCCAATGTACGGAGCCCTCAGTAGATCACCCACTCTGGATCACTCTGCAGTTCTCCTAACCTGCAAAGTCTACAACACGGTATGAAACCGTTAGCTAACCATACACATATATATAGGAAGATACATAAGCACAATCACATGTCATAAAAGCATAAACACCACAACATGATATCACACATTCACCCGGTTTATTATCTGTATATAAGTCCAATCACCCATCATATAAATATCCAAATATAACCATCGCCTCCGGGTGCTCATGGCAGCTGGAGTGGCCCTGGGTCACACCCACCCGTGTACCCTGAGGGAATGGGGAGTGGCCCGCCGTTTACCAGGTCTGACCCAACCACAGAGAACTGCCCAGACTCCCAGAAGGGATGAAAGGGACAGCTGTCACGACTCTACAATGGGCCAACATAATACAATAGGTCGGTAATAACAGTATCGCATGTTATCAGGAATAAAACAACCACCACTCATGCAACATCCAATATAGGGATGGCAGCTAAGTAAGTCCTATGGACTTACCTCAACTCAGAAGTCGTATCACTACGATCAGCTCTCACTCAGGTCCACTCCAAAATGGAGGACAACACGGCCTATACAAGACATACATATATATATCAAACTCCTATCGCATAAAGGGGTCACACCTAGACCCAAGGGATCCATAAAGGATCATATCCAACTCGTAAACCTCAAAGCCGTAACCGGCATAAATGAAACCGTACTCAACCTCACTCTAACCGTATACTCGTACCTAGCATGCTACTAACGCTCATACTAGGAAAGGAAAGGATCTACCCAACTTTAGGTAGAACCGGAACAAAACGCACTTGTGTGACACAAGGGACGCAGGGGCGGAAGGCAGGTACCGCGGGCGCGGCGGGACATAGCCGCAGGGGCGGTGACAAGGAACGCTAGCAAACGCAGGCACGCCGCTGGCACCACGCAAGTGTTGCGACACGGTAGCCGCGGGGGCGGTGACTCTCGGCCGCGGGGGCGGCGACAACGCAGGAAACGATTCTGCGATTTCTCCTCAGCTCTTCACGTGATCACACACGTCTTCTCTCATCCAGGTTCAAACACATACATATACATACACATACAAACATCAATACACACCTATACATGCATCTAAACCTAAGCTAAGAGATTGAATCCAAGGAAAGAAAGAAGAAGAAGCAAGATTGATTACCACTCTTGTGGTCCTAACTACAGAAAAGAGCTCACATACCTCCAGGCTGGCTTCCAAGCTCAGCATGCACACAATCAACAACAACAACAACAACAACTACTACTCACACAAAACTCAAGCCAAACTCTTTCAAAACCAAGATCAAGGTCAAAGGGAAGCAAGGGAAGCTAGGGACGTGGGAAGCTGGAAGGAAAGTGAAGAACAAGCCCTTGATCAGCCAAGGCAAAGATTAAGAAAGGTAAAGAGTAAAGCACGGGTCAAAGAGTCAAAGAAGACGGCTGCAGCCGCCGGAAACTGCAGGAGCGGAAACCCGCAGGGGCGGCACCCCCATCCGCGGGTGTGGCTAAGCCACAACTCGGTCAAAACTAGTCTCGGCTAAAGATCAAACTCGGTCCAAGACCTAAGGCTCTTACACCTCACCCCCCTAAAAACAAGTTTCGTCCCGAAACTTGTACAAACTCCGAAAGCACTCAAACTCAAAACCGGGATACACTCTTTCCATCGGAGGTATCATATCTCGTACATAATGTATCAACTCATGTGACCCTATACCTCAAAAGATCACACTACTATCCGAGGCATAGAGGGACATCTCTAGCCAAACCATCATCGGACATGGAGAAGACATCTCCATCCAAACTATGTCCATCAAAATAGCATGGAGGTAGGAACCATCTCCAGCTATCCCTAACCGTCGTATCACAATAGCATGGAGGTAAGAACCATCTCCAGCTATACCTAACAGTCGTACTAGCACAACAGGATCTAGTAAGATCATAAACACATCATAGCTAGCACGAAAATAAATATAGCATAGCATGTAAGCACATAAGCACGTAATCATATCGCTCCACAGGCTAGTCCTAAGACTTACTCCTGGATCCTATAGGTATATCTATCCTCGCCTATAACTCTGGATAGTTCCTCTAGATACTATCCCTAGTCTCTCCCGTAATCTCATCAGGTTCTCGTCTCAACCACTGTATCCTCAACACAGGTTTGTTCTATACACGCAGACATCTCATGTCTCTGCCTAGGACTATAATAGAATGCTCAATACAGATGTGATTCGGCTCAACCACCAAATCATCATAACTCACAGTGTGTCTCAGAGCTGGTATGTATTCCCTTAGCTGAGACACATGAAACCCAGGGTAAATCCTCAAATCTCGAAGACAGGACTATCTGTAAGCTGCACTCTCAACTTCTTCTTAATGTCAAAGAATCTAACACCTCGTGTCGGAGACACTCTCAGCCATACTAGGCTCCAATTCTAACTCTAGAGGTCTACGCCTCCTATCTGTATACGACCTCTGACGGCTCTGCGTAGTCAACATACATTCTAGAATCAGTGCTACTCGAGCCTTATCATCCTGAATCTGATCAGGTGTCACACCCCTGACTGTACCAGGCTCATCCCTGCATAACGGTGTACGATATCTTTGCCCATACAATGCCTCATAAGGGCCATCCCAACAAATGCATACTAAAACACAAACTCGTAGCAAATTCTTCAGCGTCTGAATGGTCCTCTCTGACTGACCATTTGGTTGAGGATGGAACGCAGTAGTAAAGTTCAAACTCGTTCCCAAAGCAGTCTGAATCTGCTACCAAAACCTCGGGTAAATCGTTCATCTTGGTTTGAGACGATCGTCCTCGGTACACCATGGAGTCTCACTATATGCCTAGTGTACTCCTAAGCCATCTGCTCACCAGCCACGTCTCCCTAATAAGAATGAAATGTGTCGTCTTCATCAATCGGTCCACTATGACCCAGATGGCATCAAAACCCTGGCTCAGCCTCAGTCCAATCATAAAATCCATGGTGACGTCCTCCCACTTCCTCTGTGGAACAGGAAGTGGATGGAGCTCACCCCCAGGTCTGCAATGCTCTATCTTGACCTGTTAGCAGGTCGCACACTATGCCACAAATCTGGCTACATCGGGCTTCAGCCCTCCCCACCAATTTATACGTCTCAGATCCTGATATATCTTACTCGTACCTGGATGTACCGAGTAAGGGGTGCAATGAGCCTCCTGTAAAATCCTCTACCTCAGCTCTGTATCAGCAGGTACACAGACGCGGCCATGGCGCCTCAAAACTCCATCTGCTCTAAGCAGGAACTGTGGTGCCTCATCCCGAGACATCCTATCTCTGATCCTCTGTAAAGTCGGGCAGGTCTCCTGTTTCTGTTTGATCTCATCCAACAGATCAGGTAGAACCTCTAAAGTACTCAGCCGGGCATCCTCATCAAGAAACCAAAAGTCCAACTTTAATCAGACCAAATCCTTCAATACCTTCTGGCTGTGCCCAAACAGGAGCAGAAGTCAAACGTCTCTTCAGCTCCTCAAAACTCTGTACACACTGATCAAACCATACAAATCTGGTAGTCTTCCTCAACAAACTCATCACTGGACGGGCAATCACAGAGAATCCCTCCACAAATCGTCTGTAATAACCGGCTAGGCTAAGAAAGCTATGTACTTCCCTGACGTTCGTCGGTGTAGTCCATGCTGCTACTGCCTCAATCTTCGCCGGATCCACCTTGATCCCGTCGGCGAAAACAGTATGACCCACGAATGCTACCTCTGGCATCCGGAACTCACACTTAGAGAACTTAACCTGAAGTTCTCTATCCTGTAAAACCTGTAATACAACCCTCAGCTGTCCTGCATGCTCTTTTCTACGGCGAGAGTACACCAGAATGTCATCTATGAAAACGACCACAAACTGATCCAGGAAGTCGATGAAGATGCGGTTCATCAACTCCAGAAAAAAAACGGTTGGGGCATTCGTAAGCCCAAATGGCATCACTACAAACTCGTAGTGTCCATATCCGGTCCGGGATGTTGTCCTGTGCACATCCTGCTCTCTCACCCTCAGTTGGTGATATCCTGAGCGCAGGTCAATCCGGGAGAACATTGTGGCTATCTGTAACTGATCTCACAAGTCATCACTACAAGGCAAAGGATACTCATCCCTGACGGTTACCTTGTTCAGCTTTCTGTAATCTAGACACAAACTCAACAAGCCGTCCTTCCTTCATACGAAGAGGACCGGTGTCCACCATGAGGATACGCTAGGGCAATTGAAACCCTTCTCAGCCAACTCCTCGAGTTGCTTACACCACTCTAATATCTCAACTAGCGCCCTACAGCATGGGGCTTCCGAGTTAGACCTCGTACCAGGCTCTAACTCCACAGATCAAAGTCCACGCTCCTCTGAGACGGCAACTGAACGATTCAGCAAATTATCTATAACTCACAGACAATTGGGATATCCTCTAATGCTGGACTCTCCCCCTCCTTCATGGTATAACACCAGAAGGCCTCGCAACCCTGCACAAACAATACTCACGGCACGTATCGAACTGATAGCTATACCTCAAAACCCAAGGTACCAACCTCGGAAAACTTATATCTGATCTATCTCGGTAGAGACTGTAACAGTCCTCCTACCTACATCTAACACAGTCCGATGCCTGTCCAACCAATCCATACCTAAAAGGACACTCTCATGCTCTACGGCAGGATAAACAGATCAACAGATAACATACATGTACCTACACAAATGGGAAAAACAACATCTCATGGGTGCCTATGACCCTACTACTATCGGGTAACCCGATACTGAAGGGTAACCCTTCAGACATAACAAAACTCAAATATTCTACACAGGCATCAGATATAAAAGAGTGCGTACCACCCATAACAAATAAACTCTAACAGGTAAACCATGAATCAGAATGGTACCTGTAACAGTAGGTGCAGCGTGCTCCTTTGCACTCCTCAACTCAAAGACTCGACCCTGTGGTCCTCTAGTATCAGTGGCATTCCCGCCACGACCTCTGCTTCTACTCAACCCGGGAGCAGATGCCTGAGTAGTAAAACGATCCAAGACTCTTTGTTGTCCCTGTATCTGTTGCTGCTGAGGTGGTCTCTGCCCACCTCCCGCCGCCCAAGCAGGAGTAGAACCCTGCTGAGACAAAACTCCACCATATCTACAGAATATATGTCTGTGACCTAGTCTGCCACAGATGTAACAAGTCACTGTCTGCCTCGTGCATTCTCGTCGCATATGTCCATAACCACTACAGTTAAAACACTGTCATCTCATATCTGTAACCAGTGTAGATGAGGAAAAACTCTGGCGTCTCTGATCACGCCCTGAACTAACAGCTCCACCAGCACCACTGGTCTTCTCAGTACGCGGTCTCTTCTCAGACCTTCCGGTCTGAGAAGCTCTACTCTGACTAGCCCGCTCTCGTTCGTAATCGGCGGCTCTATCCTGATAGTCCATCAAGGACTCACAATGAAATCCCGCCGCCATATAGGCTCGGGTATCATCCCTCAATCGTCGGGAGAAAAGATACACATACTGATCCACGGGAGGTGCAGCTGGACCGAGGAATGCAAGCTCCTCCTGGAACCTCTTGATAGCCTCAGAGACTGGTACATCATCAAAGCCAGCCTCAACAAAATCCCGCAGTTTCTCCTTCCTCAAAGAGGCAGGGCAGAAACGCTCTCTAATCATGCTCCTCATCTTGTCATTGCTAGCAACCTGACTTCGAACAAATCTCTACCAATGTTGTGCTAAATCCCGAAATAGAGTATGTACTAACTCTACTTGTCTATCTTCTGGACATCTAATAGACTCCAGAGCTGAGTCTACATGTCCGATCCACATCTCAACCTCTAACCCCACCTTCCTAGAGAAAGGGGGTACTCCCATCTGATGAAATGCCTTCAACCAACTGTCTGATCGAGGCCCTCGATGCTCCCCTATAACTCTAGCAATCTCAGCAGCAAGTGCCGGTACAGCTGGCACTTGAGTAACTGTATGGGATCTCTCAGCTGGCCCCTCATGTGCTGGCAGATCCGGAATAGGTCTACCTGCTCGGACAGCCTCCTCAACCCGTCTCATATATTAACGGAACTCTGGTCCTCTCATGAAGACACAATCCGAGTCATCTGACTGGACTCGTTGTGGACTCTGTCTCCCAGCTACACTGCTCCCAGTCTCAGGTACAACACTCTCAGCAACATCGGCATGAACCTCTTCCAGTGGAGCAGCAGCCGGAATCCTACCTCGTCCTCTACCCGAAGGGGGTCTACCTCTACCCCGTCCAACTGCAGATGAGGCTCTAGTCTGAACCATCTGCAGAGGACGTAACCAACTCAGAAGGCTATATATATGCCGTATGTATAGGTATATATCACAACATCACATCAGATAGTATCTATCTATATATATATATACCTATACTCTGGAGATCTTCAGAGGGGTGATGGCTCACGTACACGATAACCCAAATCACTTTGTACTCATTTCAAACCAAAAGCCTTTTGAAAAGTCAGACCCCTCTAGGGTTTTGTTTATTTATCTATTCGAACTTTATTGCAGATTACTAGTGTCATTGTTGTCAACCTAGGCTCTGATACCACCTTTGTAACACCCCGAATCCGTAGGACTCGAGGCGCTACTAGGCTAGGATCTCACAATGGGTCTTGACCCTTGCCTGACAACAAGTTCACTGAATCTTACAACAAGGCACCAACAGATTAAATACAAAACATAAAACTGATATAAAAGTGTGAAAAGGTTTACACAAGTACTGTTGAGTACAATTAAAACATAACATATACATGATCACAAAATCCCATATCCCACGAGAACGACCCAGTGTACGGAGCCCTCAGCAGATCACCCACTCTAGATCACTCTGCAGTTCTCCTAACCTGCAAAGTTTACAACACGGTATGAAACCGTTAGCTAACCATACACATATATATAGGAAGATACATAAGCACAATCACATGTCATAAAAGAATAAACACCACAACATGATATCACGCATTTACCCGGTTTATTATCTGTATATAAGTCCAATCACCAATCATATAAATATCCAAATATACCATATGTGACACGAGGAATATAACCATCGCTTCCGGGTGCTCATGGCAGCTGGAGTGGCCCTGGGTCACATCCACCCGTGTACTCTAAGGAAATGGGGAGTGGCCCGCCGTTTACCAGGTCTGACCCAACCACAGAGAACCGCCCAGACTCCCAGAAGGGATGAAAGGGACAGCTGTCACGACCCTACAATGGGCCAACATAATATCATAGGTCGGTAATAACAGTATCGCATGCTATCAGGCATAAAACAACCACCACTCATGCAACATCCAATATAGGGATGGCAGCTAAGTAAGTCCTATGGACTTACCTCAACTCAGAAGTCGTATCACTACGATCAGCTCTCACTTAGGTCCACTCCAAACTGGAGGACAACACGGCCTATACAAGACATACATATATATATCAAACTCCTATCGCATAAAGGGGTCACACCTAGACCCAAGGGATCCATAAGGATCATATCCAACTCGTAAACCTCAAAGCCGTAACCGGCATAAACGATACCGTACTCAACCTCACTCTAACCTTATACTCGTACCTAGCATGCTACTAACACTCATACTAGGAAAGGAAAGGATCTACCCAAAATTAGGTAGAACTGGAACAAAACGCACCTGCGTGACACAAGGGATGAAGGGGCGGAAGGCAGGTACCGCGGGCGCGGCAGGACGTAGATGCGGGGGCGGTGACAAGGAATGCTAGCAAACGCAGGCACGCCGCTAGCACGACGCAGGCGCTGCGACACGGTAGCCGCAGGGGCGGCGACAACGCAGGAAACCATTCTGCGATTTCTCCTCAGCTCTTCACGTGATCACACACGTCTTCTCTCATCCAGGTTCAAACACATACATATACATACACATACAAACATCAATACACACCTATACATGCATCTAAACCTAAGCTAAGAGATTGAATCCAAGGAAAGAAAGAAGAAGAAGCAAGATTGCTTACCACTCTTGTGGTCCTAACTGTAGAAAAGAGCTCACACACCTCCAAGCTGGCTTCCAAGCTCAATATGCACACAATCAACAACAACAACAACAACAACAGCCACTACTCACACAATTCTCAAGCCAAACTCTTTCAAAACCAAGATCAAGATCAAAGGGAAGCAAGGGAAGCTAGGGACATGGGAAGCTGGAAGGAAAGTGAAGAACAAGTCCTTGATCAGCCAAGACAAAGATTAAAGGTAAAGAGTAAAGCACGGGTCAAAGAGTCAAAGAAGACGGCTGCAGCCGTCGGAAACCGCAGGGGCGGGCAACCAGGGCCGCAGGAGCGGAAACCCGCAGGAGCGGCACCCGCATCCGCGGGTGCGGCTAAGCCACAACTCGGTCAAAACTAGTCTCGACTAAAGATCAAATTCGGTCCAAGAACTAAGGCTCTTACAACCATGATGAAACAAACTTTATCTTCGCCGGGTCAACCATGACACCCTCGGCGAAAACCATATGACCCAAAAAAAATTCCACCTCGGACATCCAAAACTCGCACTTAGAGAGCTTAGCGTAAAGCTCTCTATCCTGGACGACTCGAAGCACCGTCATCAGGTGCCCCTCATGCTCCTCCCTACTCCGAGAGTAACCTAAGATGTCGTCCATAAACACTACCACAAACTGGTCTAAGGAGTCGATGAAGATGCCGTTCATCAATTCCATGAAGACGGCGGTGCATTCGTGACCCCGAATGACATCACGACAAACTCATAATGGCCGTATCTCGTCCTGAATGCCGTCTTCGGCACGTCCTCCTCTCTCGATTGATACACTTGAAACGCCGGGTGAACACCCTTTACTCTCGGCGGTCATGTCAGCCGGTAAAACACTTTCCCAACTTGCGCTAAGATCTCAAAAAGGTCCGATGTATCGGAAACTCAACTTCCTTCTCGGGTCTTCCTCACTACAACATTTCCATTATGTTTCTTCTTTGCTTGTCTCTAACAAAGAAGATCGAACTTCCAATTTACACCGTTGGCTTTGGTTCTTGTCAAACCAAACTTTGACGTTACTTTTCCTCAACTCTTGTTGCAAGTTCTAAGTAATGAAGGAAGTACTTTGCTTCACACTGCTTCTACTAACGAGACATGTATGCTATAACTTTTACATCGTCTCTCGATACTTAGTCAAGACCATCTTCTGAAGAATCGCTTGTACACTTCAAACTGATCGTACCTCGAGGCAATTTCAAAACAGTTGCACCAATGAATATCCTCTTAACTCTCAATGACTCCGTTGTCCATTTTTGTCCCACTCAATACTTCATCGCCATCCGGAGTTGGTTAGCCATAGATGGTGTTACTTGGAGAATCTCTCCACAAATCCGGTAATGATCAGCCCATCCAAGAAACTTGCAACTTCTTTCACATCCTTCGGGGGTTGTCATCCCGAGACAACTGGTCATACAACTTCTCTCTTCTTCGAGAGTAGACCAGAATGTCCTATTCGGGCATTAGTAAGCCCATATGGAATCACTACAACTCGTAGTGACCATGGTTTGTCCAGAATGCGATGTTTGCACTACCCCAGTCTCGACTTCTCAGTTGGTGACAATCAAACCTTAACTCGATTTTAGAAGAGACCACCGACCCTTGCAACCGGTTGAGTAGATCATCTCTACGTGGTAAGGGGGTACTTGTTCTTCCTTGTCATCTTGTTCGGCTCATTGTAATCGATGTACAAATGGATATAACCGTCTCTCTTTCCGCGAACTGGTGTTCTCCATAACAACTTCAAATCAATAGTTTAAGATATAATCTAAGCTCTTGTTACCGTTCCTTTATGATTCCACAGCCTGGTTACTCTCCCCCACACTCATCCATAGACCACCCACACAAGCGCGTTCTCCGTTGTCACCAATTAGCTAAAACTGACCTTCTCACATGTCAATGACTTACCATTCTTCTATGCTTCCATGTTACCATTCTCATGAAGGCTACCCTCTCGGGGTACCTTAAACTCCGTTAACTCACTCTTCATTCCACGCTTCCTTTTCCTTCAGCGAGATAAATATACCCTTCTCGGCGTTGTTGAGTCATATGACTCGCCTTCATAGGCTTAACCGCACTTCATGATATATTGTAAGTGTGTCTTCTCAAAATCTCTAACGTTAGTTAGCATCACGTGTTGCTCTCATCTTCTTAGGATCATCATTTATACCTACTCCATCCTTTTTGGCGTTTCTTCGCCTTATCGTCATAGCAGAAACCGGTCAACTCCGCATAAATCCCCACCTTGCCATTCTTCTCATAAATCTCGTAATGTTGACTCTTCACTTAATGGTATCTCGTAAGCTTAACTTACGGTATCTTACATCTTTCACACTTGGTTCGATCACGTTCTCATCTTGACTCCAAAGCTTAGGAGCGTCTAAGGAAAGCTTCACTTCTCGTGATGGAACACCGCCTTTAACCTTGTTAGAATGCACCTATCTCCTCCTCGATTCGCATCTTTAGTTGTCCACGCGTCTTCTCGAAGAACTTAAGTTTGTTATCTCCATTGTTCTCATCGTACGTAGTCCTCAAACACGGTAGCTCCAATGGACGCTCCCCTGGTCCTGGCAGATGGAGAACTCTGCGCCCGGACCTCCCAATGGTCCTATCCCCAGCCTCGGGAACGATGCTCTCGGCGACGTCCTCTACGGGAACCTCAACTGCTGGTGGATCCACAACTAGCTGGTCCAAAATGGGGATACGTCCCCGACCTCTCGCACCTGGAGGTCTTCCTACTCGTCCCCGTCTCGAGATGGTTGGAAAAGAGGAGATCTACCCCTGGCGGGTCCTACGTAAGCGGTAGCTCTCGTACGTGCCATCTAATAGCGTATGGCGTTTACTTAAGTATAATTGCGTAGGTACTACTTATGATTTCGGTATGATAAACTTCTAAAAGCATAAAGGTAAACAGGATCACAATACACATCCAAGGCATACAACCCCAAAGCATCCTAAGGCCACATACGTAGCTAGGTACATACAAATCAACAAACATCCTAAGGTCATATATATAACAATATATACCTACTTCTAATCCAAAGATCTATGTCACCGAGGTTTGCGGAAGGAGTGGTGGTCCCGTACATTCTAACCCAAACCCGACTTATGCACATGATTTTGAAAACGAAAAGTCAGAACCCGTGTGGGTTCTTTTTATTCCTCATTCGGCCTTTAAAAAGATTGCGAGTGCCATTGTTGTCAACCTGGCTCTGATACCACTTTTGTAACACCCCAAATCCGCGGGACATGGGATGCTACGGGCGAGACCTCACAATGGGTCCCGACCCTTAGCTTGACAACAATTTCACCGGACCTTTCCAACAAGGCACAATTAAAGCCAAAACTCAAAACGTTTTTAATGTATGCGAAAACCGAAATATAAAGAAATACAAAGTGGAAACTCAGCCGAGTCCTCAAAACGACGTAACTCCGATACGGAAATCTGAATCGTACAATAACCTCCATAAACTAACGATATGAAACATAACCCAAAAACGCCCCCGTCCTATAATGTACGGAGACCCCGGCAGTCCACTCCTCCACCTCACTCGGCGGCATCCCTAACCTGCAAGTCATCTAAACAAACGGTTTAAAACCGTTAGCTAATATTCGAAGCATTAGAAAAGGAGTGAAGGCACAAACACACGGATATCACATACATGACATACAAACTCCAAAACACACAAGTCCGGTTTATTATCTTTTTATTATTAAGTCGTAAACCGTTCTAATTCAACTTAGGTTTGTGACACGAGAACCACAGTGGTCTCGCCTCGGTCCCTACTTTACTGGCAAACAATGGTACGGATGCATCCAACCATCTAACCCGCCGGGCTAGTCGCCGAAAACCTCCTAGACTTCACGCAGAGCTAGGCAGATGATGTCACCGCCTGTTATCATATACTTGGGCAAAAACGCTATCGCCACCAACACACATCAATGCTAATACGTAAAATACGAGCTAAGTAAGTCCGGAGACTTACCTCGTCCCAATGCTAACTCACAAAACGCTATCGCTTCCCTTGGGAAGAAGCACACAACCTGCTCACAACAAGATAACCATCAAAACCCGCTCAACTCAAGAAGTCTAGGACTTCTACAAAAATGATCTACGCAAGATCATTTGACTCTCATTCTAGGATTGCATCCTAGAATCTTTCACACTCACATCTCACTCAACGCATGAGGAGATCTCTCATTCTAGGACCGCATCCTTGAATCTCTCATACTCACATCTCACTCAACGCATGAGGAGATATCTCAACAGCCTACTAACTCTCATATGATCATACTCAAAACCCAAGAACGAGTAAAAGCCTACTAGGTCTATCATGCTCATCACACTCGTGACCATCAACTACATCGAGCCTTAAGGGCTCCTAGGTTCACAACCACTAAGTGGCATTCTCAAGCTACTCTAGGCCATCCTAAGCATGCTACTAACATGATACAACTATAAAACTAAGGAAGGAACGAAGAGGAAGGGAGAGAAGAAGTCTACTGTTGAAGAAACCGCAGCCGCGGAGTCAAGCTGGCACCCCTGCGGAACACATAAGCCGCCCCTGCGCCTTGCTTCCGCCTTGGAGTCGCGTGTCTGGCGCAGCCCCTGCGGCCGTGCCGAGCCGCACCCGCGGCCGTGCTGAGCTGCACCCGCGGTCGTGCTGAGCCGCCCCTGCGGTTGGCCGCTCCCGCGGTCGTGAAGATCCGCCCCGCGGGTTCTGTGCAAAACGTCGTCTTCTTCGTTTTCGATCGTGGATCTTTGGCTCCAAAGTCCTTCTTTTCTTGCTGGATCTTCTCCAAACACCCACCACTGGTCTTAGGCTCCTCTCCACGACCTAATCGAGCTAAGAACCTTTGCATGCAAAGAACTTGAGTGAAAACCTCTCAAAGCTTCATCTATGGCCATGGATGAAGGAGGGAAGAAGAAAGGGGTGAGCAGCCATGGAGAGGAAGGAAGGAAGGAAGGAGACTTACCACACCAGATCTGCACTTCTTCTTCTGCAGTCCACAGATGCAAGCTCTTCAAACAACAATGGATGAAGAGAAGAGAAGAGAAGAGAAGAGAAGAGAAGAGAGGAAGAGTGGAGATGGGAAATGACGTGAAAGGAGCAAGGGAGAAGAGAGAGAGAGAGGGGGGACAAGGGCTGCAATGTGGGGAGGGGAGCTGACCTCTTGTCACATCACCACGGAAAGAGGGGTCGTAAATGACCCCTTGTCACTTCGACTCAGAACGAAGGGTCGGAAAGCGGAAAAAAAGGAAAACGACGGGTCGGCTCGGAATTTTAGGAATAAATTCCGGCACTCGGCACCTCGTGCCTGCGGGAAGATCTATAAAACGCTCTAAGTCCGGAATAAAATTTCTGGACGTTACAGGATCTAGAGTAGCCTGAAATACCACTTAGTGGTTGTGAACCTAGGAGCCCCTAAGGCTCGATATAGTTGATGGATATGAGCATGTGAGCATGATGGACCTTCTAGGCTATCTTGTTCCTCCGTTGTTGAGGATTAATATCTTGTGAGGTTATAAACTGTTGTGAGTTGCTTTCATGTGTGGAGAGTGTGGTGAGTACTTGGGACCTAGGATGCATTCCTAGCTTGAGAGTTAGGTGATCTTGCTTAGATCACTAGAGTGAAGTCTAAGACTTCTTGAGCCTGAGTATGTATTGATATGCATATCTCTTGTGAGCAGGTTGTGGGCTTCCTCCTTAAGGAAGCGAGAGTGTGGTGATTTGAGTGTGGTGACGAGGTAAGTCTCCGGACTTAATTAGCTCGTACTTTACGTATTACAATTGATGTGTGTTGGTGGTGTGTGCTTGTATTATTGTTTATGTTATAAACAATTAAACCGGTAAATAGGACCACCGACCTTATATATTTTGGCCCAAGTGTATGATAACGGGCGGTGACATCATCTGCCTAGCTCTGCGTGAAGTCTAGGAGGTTCTCGGCGACTAGCCCGGCGGGTTAGATGGTCGGATGCATCCGTACCATTCTTTGCCGGTAAGTAGGGACCGAGGCGAGACCACAGTGGTTCTCGTGTCACAAACCTAAGTTGAATTAGAATGGGATACGACTTAATAATAAAAAGATAATAAACCGGACTTGTGTGTTTTGGAGTTTGAATGTGATGTATGTGATATCCGTGCGTTTGTGCCTTCACCCCTTTTGTAATGCTTTGAATATTAGCTAACGGTTTTAAACCGTTTGTGTAGATGACTTGCAGGTTAGGGATGCCGCCGAGTGAGGTGGAGGAGTGGACAGTCGGGGTCTCCGTACATTATAGGACGGGGGCGTTTTTGGTTTATGTTTCATATCGTTAGTTGGTGGATGTTATTGTACGATTCAGATTTCCGTATCGGAGTTACGTCGTTTTGAGGACTCGGCTGAGTTTCCACTTTGTATTTCTTTACATTTCGGTTTTCACATACATTAAAAACGTTTTGAGTTTTGCCTTTATTTGTGCCTTGTTGGAAAGGTCCGGTGAAATTATTGTCAAGCTAAGGGTCCCGACCCATTGTGAGGTCTCGCCCGTAGCATCCCGAGTCCCGCGGATTCGGGGTGTTACATAAATTATGTAACGCCCCGAATTTGAAACCCGAGGTGTCACTAGGATGTGGACCACACAATGGGTCCACCAGATTTAGTCTGACAACAATCTCACTATATGACCTTCCAACAAGAGCACGACGAAATAGAAAAATACACCCGACCTTTAATTTACGAAATTGTTTAAATAAAACAAAATTGAAACCATGCAAAACTAAAAGATAAAACCCGGACAACCTTCAACGACATAAGCCATCAACACAACCAAGCCCATGATCCAACAACCTTCCCAATACCTAAGGCACAAATGAGTCCGGTTGTACTTCATCTCCCCAAGTTGTAGTATTCCATGCAAGTATAGTACCTGAATAAATCCTAAAATAAAAAATAATAAACCATTAGCTAACGCTCCAAGAATGGAGTCTAAGCTCCGGAATCAGATTAAACCCGTACGTATCATGTAAGGGACACAAAAATCAAGTTATCCAATATAACATAAAATTTAAGTATATAAATCGGAAATATGAACCAAAGTGAGAAACACCTAACGAAAGAAAAGACAAACTAGGCAAGAGCAAAACCTTAATAATATTAAAACATATAAAACTCCAATCTATATCAAATGAAAAGAAGACGAGGTATACTATTTCTTATCCTAACCCTAGGATTAACCCTATTCATCAACAACTCTCATCACCCTTAACTATACTTATCGTTGCTCATAGATAACAACCAATCATTCTCTACACTCACCATTGTCCTACTTTTTGTCCATACAAAATACAACATATCTCATCACTGTCAATCAATCAACATCCGGTTTCTTGAGGCGTAACTGTTAGTGCGTAACATAACCAATTAACCTCATCCAATATATCATGTAACCATCTGTCGCAATCAAGCATCATGAGGTGTAACTGTCAGTGCGTAACATAACCAATTACCCTCTAGGCGTAACTGTCAGTGCGTAACATAACCAATTACCCTATTCTCAACACAACTCACAATAGAAGTCCCTACTCGGTCTGTCACAATCTCAATCATAACTCAGTCTGTCAGAAATCTCAATCAAAACTTTACCCGTTCTAATCTCAACTATAACTATATCCAATGCAGTCTCAACCATAATTTTATCTATCAGAGCCTCACTCTTGTCAACGCAACACAAACACAACTCTAGATTACTCACACTAACAACAAGTACTATATAACTCCCTAAAGGTAATAATTTAACACACAAATTATAATAACATTTACAATATATAACTAGATAGATTGTAAAAATAAAATAAGTCTTACTCACAATTAACAACAAACTTGACCTGAAACAAAATGGCAGCTAAGTAAGTCGGTATGACTTACCTAAAAAAGATGAACGCAATAAGCACCAAAACCTAACCAAGCAATCGAGCACGTCTCAAGTCAACCAACGTAGGGTCTTGTGTGTAACGCCCGGAATTTTATTCTGGACTTAGAGCGCCTTGTAGATCTTCCCGTAGGCCTGGGATGCCGAGTGCCGGGATTTATTCCAAAAAAATCCCGAGCCGACTCGTCGTTTTTCCCTTTTTTCCGCGTTCCGACCCTTCGTTCCGGGTTAAAATGACAAGGGGTCATTTCCGACCCCTTGGTCCGTGGGAGGGACAAGAGGTCAGCTGACCCCTTGGTCCCCTCACCCCTGTTCAGCCAATGTCCCCCTCTCTCTCCTCCCTTGCTCACTCTCACGTCAATTCTTTCCTTCACTTTCTTCTCTTCTCTTCTCTTCTTCCATTGTTGATTGAGGAGCTTGCATGTGTGGACTGCAGAAGGAGAAGTGCAGATCAGGTGTGGTAAGTCTCTTTCCTTCCTTCCTTCCTTCCTCTCCATGGCTGCTCACCCCTTTCTTCTTCCCTGCTTCATCCATCGCCATGGATGAAGCTTTGAGAGGTTTTCACTCAAGTCCTTTGCATGCATGTGTTCTTAGCACGATTAGGTAGAGGAGAGGTGCCTAAGACCAGTGGTGGGTGTTTGGAGAAGATCCAGCAAGAGAAGAAGGACGTTGGAGCCAAGGATCCACGATAAAAAACGAAGAAGACGACGTTCTACACAGAACCCGCGGGGGCGGATCTTCACGACCGCGAGAGCGGCCAGCCGCAGGGGCAGCTCAGCACGGCCGCGGGTGCGGCTCAGCACGGCCGCGAGTGCGGCTCGGCACGGCCGCGAGTGCGGCTCGGCACGGCCGCATGGGCGGCACCAGACAAACGACTCCGGACCACTGCGGGTGCGGCTCCTGGTTCAGCGGGGGTGGCCTCTGTATTCCGCAGGGGGCGCCAGCTGACTCCGTGGCTGCGGTTTCTACAACAGTAGGCTTCTCCTCTCCTTTCCTCTTCGTTTCTTCCTTAGTATTGTTGTTGAATCATGTTAGTAGCATGCTTAGGATGGCCTAGAGTAGCTTGAGAATGTCACTTAGTGGTTGTGGACCTAGGAGCCCTTAAGGCTCGATATAGTTGATGGATATGAGCATGTGAGCATGTGAGGTTATAAACTGTTGTGAGCTGCTTTCATGTGTGGAGAGTGTGGTGAGTACTTGGGACCTAGGATGCATTCCTAGCTTGAGGGTTAGGTGATCTTGCTTAGATTACTAGAGTGAAGTCTAAGCCTTCTTGAGCGTGAGCATGTATTGATATGCATCTCTTGTGAGCAGGTTGTGGGCTTCCTCCTTAAGGAAGCGAGAGTGTGGTGACGAGGTAAGTCTCCGGACTTACTTAACTCGTATTTTACGTATTAGCATTGATGTGTGTTTGGTGGTGTGTGTTAATGTTCTTGTTATAACAACTAAACCAGTATATAGGACCACCGACCTTATATATTTTGGCCCAAGTGTATGATAACAGGCGGTGACATCATCTGCCTAGCCCTACGGGAAGTTTAGGAGGTTCTCGGCGACTAGCCCGGCGGGTTAGATGGTCGGATGCATCCGTACCATTCTTTGCAGGTAAGTAGGGACCGAGGCGAGACCACGGTGGTCTCTTGTCACAAACCGAAGTTGAATTAGAACGGGATATGACTTAATAATAAGAAGATAATAAACCGGACTTGCGTGTTTTATGTTGTGTGATATGTATGTGTTTGTGCCTTCACCTCTTTTCTAATGCTTCGAACATGAGCTAACGATTTCAAACCGTTTGTGTAGATGACTTGCAGGTTAGGGATGCCACCGAGTGAAATGGAGGAGTGGACAGCCGGGGTCTCCGTACATTATAGGATAGGGACGTTTTCGGTTGTGTTTCGTTGTGGGTTATGTTGTACTGTTGTGGTTCTTCTTGGAGTTATGTTGTTTTGAGGACTCGGCTGAGTTTCCACTTTGTAGTCTTAACATTCTGGTTTTCTCATACATTAAAAACGTTTTGAGTTTCCACTTTGTATTCTTACATTTCAGTTTCCCGCATACATTAAACGATTTTGAGTTTTGCCTTTATTTGTGCCTTGTTGGAAAGGTCCAGTGAAATTGTTGTCAGGCTAAGAGTCGGGACCCATTGTGAGGTCTCGCCGGTAACATCCCGAGTCCCGCGGATTTGGGGTGTTACATCGTGTATCGAAGTCAAAACGGACTAACTTCTCATCCAAACGTACCTCCAAGAACCTAAACAAGTCATTTTTACAAGTTTAACTCTATTTGTATAAAATTGGCCCATAATTTATAAATATAAATGTTTGGTACATTTTCTATAATTATAAATTTAGGTCATATTCTGTAATTATTCAAAACAGGGCACTTTTATGAATTTCTAAAAGTTTGGGTCATTCTTGTAAATATAAACTTTGGGCTATTTCTTGTAATTATCCATTCAGGGGCATTTTGTGCAAATCCAGGAATTCGGAGCAAAATTGAAATATAAAAGTTGGGCCATATTTGCAATTTTCCCAAAAGTCGGTCAAACCGTGTTTGACCAGATCTAGGGTTTCACCTTAGGTTTTCCGGCGTGGCAACTGTGGCGGCGGCTCCCGACGAAGCTCGATGGGCGGCGGAGGCTACAGCCTGGGTTCGACTCCGGAAAGGGTGGCGCAATGACGAGAAGGGCAACTCGGCGGCGTTGGTCCTCTTCTCCAGCAAGGTGCGGTTAGTGGCGAGGCTTGAGTAGATCAGGGCTCGCGCAACGGTGGCAAGCGACTAGGGCGCACGACGGACCACGACGGCACTGGATTGAGGATCTCCGGCGCGGGACGAGTTCGACGGTGGCTCCATCTTTTCAGACGGCGCCGGCTCCAGTCGAGAGAGGTTGAGCGGCGGAGTTCCTGTTCGGGTATATTCCGGCCAGCTGGAGGCGCGACGGAGTCCTGAGCACAAGGATCTGGGCTCGGCTTGGCGGATCCGGTTCGAGCAAGAGGAGGCAGTTTCCGATCTACTCTGCTTCTCCCCTGGAGGCGGCGAACGGTTGAAGGCGAGACGGTGGTTGGTATTGCAGGTGGCGGCTAGGCTGACGGAGTTCGTTCGAGGTGGTGGAGGTATTTACGACCGTGAACAGTGAAAACGGGGTGGAAGACCGTGAGAAGGAACTTATGGTTTTGTGGGAAGATGATGAATAGTGCTAACGGAATTTTTCTAATTTTATAATTAAAGTTAAATTAACTCTACATGCTCGCACCTCCAAATATCTAATTAAATTGTTTTAACTTCTGGATAAGTTAAGAATTCGAATTAATTCAATTTAATTCGACTATGAAAATTTATGAAACCTGAATATTACAAATTATGTAATTTTATTTGTAACATATTTTATAAATGTATGTGTAATTAATTACACGACATTGAGTAATTTACACAACATACTTACATGCTACCCACAATTCCAAATTTGAAAATCTTAACTCTACAAGACATTTTAAAATACACATATATACCAATATTTTCATATAATAAACTTAACAACACAAATTAAATTAAACAAAGAAATACAAACTTTTGAGACTCAAAATACTGACTTAAATAAATTTGAAAAAACTACATTAAATTGTGAGCTTTATGTAACAACACACATACATAAAAAAGAAAAAAGAAATTTTTTTTACACAAATGCATTCAATTACACTAATTGAAATTTATTTAGAGATATATTATCATTATTTAGCCCCTTTTTATTTGCATAAAAGTTACAAAAGTAAATAATAAATATCATGTAAAATTAGCTAAATGTAGAAATCTATTTAGGGATAAGATATCAATATTTACCTCATTTTCATTTATGTACGTATAAATATTTATGCAAAGAAAAATTAAGTTTGATTGAGAAGAGTTTGTAGAACTAATCTACTATCTTATATGTTTTAAAGGAAAACCCTTTTTTGCCATGTGTCAGCACCAGATTTAACGCAGCATAAAAAAAAAAATTGAAAACGTTTATTATTTTAAGTTGTTAATATAAATTATTATCAAACCCAAACAAACATTTTAAAAAAGTTATTCATGTAGATTATTAAAAAAAGGTTTACATAATCGGATGTTTTTAATAAAAATTATTTTATTTTTATTATTATTATTATTAATATATATATATATATATATATATTATATTTATATATATAAATTTTTTAAAAAAATATTAAGCAAAAACAGTCTACTAAATTATTTAAATAAATTTTGTTAAATGTTATGCCTTTGATTTTGTACGTGATTTATTTTTATCAAAGTATCTATAGATTTGATTTAATAGTTGTAACGCCCGGAATTTTGTTCCGGACTTAGAGTGCCTTGTAGATCTTCCCGTAGGCCCGAGATGCCGAGTGCCGGGATTTATTCCAAAAAAAATCCCGAGCCGACTCGTCGTTTTTTCCCCTTCTTTCCGCGTTCCGACCCTTCGTTCCGAGTCGAAGTGACAAGGAGTCATTTCCGACCCCATGTTCCGTGGTGATGTGACAAGAGGTCAGCTCCCCTCCTCACATTGCAGCCCTTGTCCCCTACCTCTCTCTCCTCCCTTGCTCTCATTTCACGTCATTCACTTCACTTCTCTCTCTTCTCTTCTCTTCTCTTCTCCATTTTTGCTTGAAGAGCTTGCATGTGTGGACTGTAGAAGGGGAAGTGCTGATCTAGTGTGGTAAGTCTCCTTCCTCTCTTCTTTCCTTCTTCTCCATGGCTGCCCATTCCTTCCTTCTTCCCTCCTTCATCCATGGCCATGGATGAAGCTCTTGAGGTGTTTTTACTCAAGTCCTTTGCATGCTTGTGTTCTTAGCTCGTTTAGGTCGAGGAGAGGTGCCTAAGACCAGTGGTGGGTGTTTGGAGAAGATCCAGCAAGAGAAGAAGGACTTTGGAGCCAAAGATCCACGATCGAAGACGAAGAAGACGACGTTCTACACAGAACCCGCGGGGCGGCTCAGCACGACTGCGCGAGCGGCCAGCCGCAGGGGCGGCTCAGCATGGCCGCGGGTGCGGCTCGGCACGGCCGCAATGACGGCGCCAGACACTCGACGCAAGTCCACCGCGGGTGCGGCTCCTGGTTCCGCGGGGGCGGCTTCTGTGTCCGCAGGGGGCGCCAGCTTGACTCTGCGGCTGCGGTTTTTGCAACAGTAAGCTTTTCCTCTCCTTTCCTCTTCGTTCCTTCCTTAGTGTTGTTGTTGAATCATGTTAGTAGCATGCTTAGGATGGCCTAGAGTAGCTTTAGAACGCCACTCAGTGGTTGTGAACCTAGGAGCTCTTAAGGCTCGATATAGTTGATGGATATGAGCATGTGAGCATGATGGACCTTCTAGGCTAGCTTGTGCCTCTTTGGTTGAGGATTAATATCTTGTGAAATGATGAACTGTTGTGGGTTGTTTCATGTGTGGAGAGTGTCATGAGTACTTAGGACCTAGGATGCATTCCTAGCTTGAGGGTTAGGTGATCTTGCTTAGATCACTAGAGTGAAGTCTAAGACTTCTTGAGAGTGAGTATGTATTGATGTGCATATCTCTTGTGAGCAGGTTGTGGGCTTCCTCCTAAGGAAGCAAGAATGTGGTGACTTGGGTTTGGTGACGAGGTAAGTCTCCGGACTTACTTAGCTCGTATTTTACGTATTAGCATTGATGTGTGTTTGGTGGTGTGTGTTTATGTTCTTGTTCTAACAATTAAACCGGTAAATAGGACCACCGACCTTGTGTATATTTTGGCCCAAGTGTATGATAACGGGCGGTGACATCATCTGCCTAGCCCTGCGGGAAGTCTAGGAGGTTCTCGGCGACTAGCCCGGCGGGTTAGATAGTCGGGTGCATCCGTACCATTCTTTGCCGGTAGTAGTGACCGAGGCGAGACCACGGTGGTCTCATGTCACAAACCGAAGTCGAATTAGAACGGGATATGACTTAATAATATAAAGATAATAAACCGGACTTGTGTGTTTTATGTTATGTGCTATGTATGTGTTTGTGCCTTCACTGCTTTTCTAATACTTCGAATATGAGCTAACGGTTTTAAACCGTGGTTGTAGATGACTTGCAGGTTAGGGACGCCGCCGAGTGAGGTGGAGGAGTGGGAAGCCGGGGTCTCCGTACATTATAAGACGGGGACGTTTTTGGGTTGTGTTACGTTTTGGGTCACGTGTTCGTATCTTCAGTTGTGGATGTTGTTGAATGTTTTAGACTTTTGTATGGGGGTTATATTGTTTTAAGGACTCGGCTGAGTTTCCACTTTGTAGTCATTACAGGTCGGTTTTCGCATACATTAAAAACGTTTTGAGTTTTCGCCTTTATTTGTGCCTTGTTGGAAAGGTCCGGGAAAATTGTTGTCAAGCTAAGGGTCGGGACCCATTGTGAGGTCTCGCCCGTAGCATCCCGAGTCCCGCGGATTTGGGGTGTTACAAAAGTGGTATCAGATCCCTAGGTTGACAACAATGGCACTCGCAATCCTTTTGAAGGCCGAATGAGGAATAAACAGAACCCACACGGGTTCTGACTTTTCGTTTTCAAAATCATGGGCATGAGTCGGATTTGGGTTAGAATGTGCGGGACCACCACTCCTTCCGCAAACCTCGGCGACATAGATCTCTGGATTAGAAGTATGTATATATTAGTACATAGTTATATATATAAATATCTGACCTTAGGATGTTTGTGGATTTGTATGTACCTAGTTACGTATGTGGCCTTAGGATGTTTGGGCATGTATGCCTTGGATGTATTTTGTGATTATGCTTACCTTACGCTTTTAGAAGTATTATCATACGAGATCATAATAGTACCTACACATTTATACCTAAGTAAACGTCATACGCTATCAGATGACACGTACGAGAGCTACCGCTTACGTTGGACCCTCCAGGGGTAGACCCCCTCTTTCTCCTACCGTCCCGAGACGGGGACGAGTAGGAAGACCTCCAGGCGCGAGAGGTCGGGGACGTATCCCTATTACATACCCGCCAGTTGTGGGTGCACCACCAGTCGAGGTCCCCGTAGAGGACGTTGTAGGGAGCATTGTTCCCGAGACTAGGGATAGGACCGTTGGGAGGTCCGGGGCGCAAAGTTCCTCATCTGCCAGGAGCAGGGGAGCATCCATTGGAGCTACCGTGTTTGAGGGCTACGTACGACAAGAACATGGAGATAGCAAACTTAAGTTCTTCAAGAAGGCGCGTGGACAACTAAAGATGCGAATCAAGGAGGAGATGGGTGCATTCTAACAAGGTTAAAGTCGGTGTTCCATCACGAGAAGTGAAGCTTTCCTTAGACGCTCCTAAGCTTAGGAGTCAAGATGAGAAACGTGATCGAACCAAGTGTGAAAAATGTAAGATACCGTAAGTTAAGCTTACGAGGTACTATTAAGTGAAGAGTTAACATTACGAGAGTTATGAGAAGAATGGCAAGGTGGGGATTTACGCGGAGTTGACCGGTTTCTGCTATGATGATAAGGCGAAGAAACTGCCAAAAAGGATAGAGTAGGTATAAATGATGATTCTAAGAAGATGAGAGCAACACGTGATGCTAACTAACGTTAGAGATTTTGAGAAGACGCACTTACAAGATATCATGAAGCGCGGTTAAGCCTATGAAGGCGAGTCATGTGACTCAACAACGCCGAGAAGGGTATATTTATATCGCTGAAGGAAAAGGAAGCGTGGAATGAGGAATGAGTTAACGGAGTTTAAGGTACCCCGAGAGGGTAGCCTTCATGAGAATGGTAACTTGGAAGCATAGAAGAATGGTAAGTCATTGACATGTGAGAAGGTCAGTTATCAACTAATTGGTGACAATCGAGAACGTGCATGTGCGGGTGGTCTACGGATGAGTGTGGGGGAGAGTAACCAGGCTGTTGAATCATAAAGGAACGGTAACAAGAACTTAGATTATATCTTAAACTCTTGATTTGAAGTTGTTATGGAGAACACCAGTTTGCGGAAAGAGAGACAGTTATCTCCATTTGTACATCAACTACAATGAACCGAACAAGATTACAATGAAGAACAAGTACCCCCTTACCACGTATAGATGATCTGCTCGACCGGTTGCAAGGGTCGGTGGTCTCTTCTAAAATCGAGTTAAGGTTTGATTTTCACCAATTGAGAAGTCGAGACTGGGGTAGTGCAAACATGGCATTCTGGACAAACCATGGTCACTACGAGTTGTAGTGATTCCATATGGACTTACTAATGCCCGAATAGGACATTCTGGTCTACTCTCGAAGAAGAGAGAAGTTGTATGACCAGTTGTCTCGGGATGACAACCCCCGAAGGATGTGAAAGAAGTTGCAAGTTTCTTTGATGGGCTGATCATTACCGGATTGCCCATCTATGGCTAACCTACTCCGGATGACGATGAAGTATTGAGTGGGACGAAAATGGACAATGGAGTTGTTGAGAGTAAGAGGATATTCATTGGTGCAACTGTTTTGAAATTGCCTCGAGGTATGATCGGTTTGAAGTGTACAAGTGATTCTTCAAGACATGGTCTTGATTGAGTATTGAGAGACGATGTAAAAGTTATAGCATACATGTCTCGTTAGTAGAAGTAGTGTGAAGCAAAGTATTTCCTTCATTACTTAGAACTTGCAACAAGAATTGAGGAAAAGTAACATCGAAGTTTGGTTTGAGAAGAACCAAAGCCAACGGTGTAAATTGGAAGTTCGATCTTCTTTGTTAGAGACAAGCAAAGAAGAAACATAATGGAAATGTTGTAGTTAGGAAGACCCGAGAAAGAAGTTGAGTTTCCGATACATCGGACCTTTTTGAGATTTTAGCGCAAGTTGGGAAAGTGTTTTATCGGCTGGCATGGCCGCCGAGAGTAAAGGGTGTTCACCCGACGTTTCAAGTGTATCAATCGAGAGAAGAGGACGTGCCGAAGACGGCATTCAGGACGAGATACGGCCATTATGAGTTTGTCGTGATGCCATTAGGGCTCACGAATGCACCCGCCGTCTTCATGGAGTTGATGAACGACATCTTCATCGACTTCTTAGACCAGTTTGTGATAGTGTTTATAGACGACATCTTAGTTTACTACCGGAGTAGGGAGGAGCATGAGGGACACCTGAGGACGGTGCTTCGAATCCTCCAGGATAGAGAGTTTTACGCTAAGCTCTCTAAGTGCGAGTTCAGGATGTCCGAGGTGGCATTCCTAGGTCATATAGTTTCCGCCGAGGGTGTCATGGTTGACCCGGCGAAGATAGATCTATTTCATCATGGCCGCCTCCTAGGACGGTCAATGAGGTGCGCAGTTTCTTGGGCTTAGCGGGATACTACCGCCGTTTTGTTAAGGGTTTCTCCGCGATTGCACGACCGCTCACTTCCTTGCTGAGGAAGTCTACCAGGTTCGTCTGGTCCGAGTCATGTCAGCACAGCTTCGAGGAGCTGAAGAGGAGGTTGACCTCCGCTCCTGTGTTAGCCCAGCCTGAGGGCGTAGAGAATTTTGTGGTATATAGTGACGCCTCCAAGCTAGGATTGGGGTGCGTTTTGATGCAGAGGGGTGGGGTTATTGCATACGCTTTTCGGCAGCTAAAGTCGTACGAGGAAAATTACCCTACCCATGATCTTGAGCTAGCGGCAGTAATTCATGCCCTGCAGATCTGGTGACATTACTTGTACGAGGCTACGTGCCAGATCTTCACAGACCATAAGAGTCTGAAGTATATATTCACTCAGTGGGAGTTGAATAACAGCCAGAGGAGATGGTTGGAGCTGATTAAGGACTTTGACTTAGAGATTTTGTACCATCCGGGGAAGGCGAACGTTGTCGCCGATGCTTTGAGTAGGAGGACACCTCGAGAGGAGGCTATAGCTCGGCTTACGGTTCAACCACAATTTCAGAGGGATTTGATAGTGTTGGAGTTGGATATCCGGTTCCCGGAAACGGACTGTCGTTGTCCGAGTTAGATGTATTACCTGACCTGTCCGGAGAGATCTAGCAGAAGCAAGAGAGATGTCCCATTTTGATGAGGATCCGGGACAGGATGTCCCGAGGAGAGGCAACGCAGTTATCGCAGGAGCAGACGGGCGATTGAGACGCCAGGGACGTGTTTGTGTACCGCCAGACCAGGAGTTGAGAGAGCAGATTTTGCATGAGGCATATTCCACACCTTACTCGGTGCACCCAGACACGAGTAAGATGTACCAGGATATTAGGAGCTTTGATGCGATATGGGTAGTAGTATATCGGTTGACGAAGACCACACGTTTCATCCATATACGGGAAACGTGGCCGGTGAGTCGTTTAGCCGAGGAGTTTACCCGTCATATTGTGAGATTACATGAAGTACCAAGGACCATCATCTCGGACAAGGACGGGCGTTTTACCTCGAGGTGCCAGCACACGTCAATCGGGATGGCACCGTATGAGGCATTGTATGGACGGAGATGCCGTACTCCCTTATGTTGGGACGAGCGGGGGAGTTTTAGCGTTGTAGCTCCAGATCAGGTACAGGACGACGTGGCTAGAGTTGCTTTGATCCAAGAGAGGATGTTGACCACGCAGAGCCGTCAAAGGTCGTATGTGGAAAGGAGGTGTAGACCTCTCGAGTTCAGGGTAGGAGCTCAGGTGTGGTTCAGGGTATCACCGACGCGGGGCGTCAAGCGATTCGACATTAAGGGGAAGTTAAGCCCCCGATATGTCGGTCCATTCGAGATCTTGGAGAAGGTCGGTGAGGTGGCATACCGGTTAGCATTACCACCGCGGTTGGAAGGTATACACCCGGTATTTCATGTCTCTCAGCTGAGAGAGTACATACACGACCCGAGACACATCATTAGTCACGAGGACCTAGTGGTCGAGCCGGACCATACTTTTGCAGAGCACCCGATAGCAGTTTTAGAGCGGAGTACGAGGCGCCTTCGATCGAAGGAGATACCGATGTTGAGAATGCAGTGGTCGAGGCGAGGAGCCGATGAGGCTACATGGGAGACGGAGGATAGTATCTGGAGGAACTATCCCGAGTTTTACGCATATTTAGCGACATCGATAGGACCGTCGGGTTAGTCCCGAGATCTTTCCTTGTTTGTTCTGTGTGTTTTGACGTGTTATGTGAGTTCGTATGAGTATATGTGTACCTTGCGAGGTCTTGATGTGATTTTATACGTAGACTTGGATTAGAGCCGATAGTCGACGTTTTATGAGTTCCACGTGGTTACGAGACATGTTTGTCCGAGAGTATTGGATTTAGCAAGTTTCGGGACGAAACTTGTTTTTAGGAGGGTTAGTTGTAACGCCCGGAATTTTATTCCGGACTTAGAGCGCCTTGTAGATCTTCCCGTAGGCCCGAGATGCCGAGTGCCGGGATTTATTCCAAAAAAATCCCGAGCCGACTCATCGTTTTTTCCCCTTCTTTCCGCGTTCCGACCCTTCGTTCCGAGTCGAAGTGACAAGGGGTCATTTCCGACCCCTCGTTCGGTTTTAGTTTTTTCCCCTTCTTCCCGTAAGCAAGATCACCTAACCCGGTGCGGCTCAGCACGCCGCGGGTGCGGCTCGGCACAGCCGCAGGGGCGGTGCCAGACACTCGATGCAAGTCCACCGCGGGTGTGGCTCTTGGTTCCGCGGGGCGGCTTCTGTTTCCGCAGGAGGCGCCAGCTTGACTCCGCGGCTGCGGTTTCTGCAACAGTAGGCTTCTCCTCTCCTTTCATCTTCGTTTCTTCCTTAGTATTGATGTTGAATCATGTTAGTAGCATGGTTAGGACGCCCTAGAGTAGCTTGAGAATGCCACTTAGTGGTTGTGAACCTAGGAGCTCTTAAGGCTCGATATAGTTAATGGATATGAGCATGTGAGCATGATGGACCTTCTAGGCTAGGTTGTGTCTCTTTGGTTGAGGATTAATATCTTGTGAGATGATGAACTGTTGTGGGTTGTTTCATGTGTGGAGAGTGTGATGAGTACTTGGGACCTAGGATGCATTCCTAGCTTGAGGGTTAGGTGATCTTACTTAGATCACTAGAGTGAAGTCTAAGACTTCTTGAGAGTGAGTATGTATTGATGTGCATATCTCTTGTGAGCAGGTTATGGGCTTTCTCCTTAAGGAAGCAAGAGTGTGGTGACTTGGGTTTGGTGACGAGGTAAGTCTCCGGACTTACTTAGCTCGTATTTTACGTATAAGCATTGATGTGTGTTTGGTGGTGTGTGTTTATGTTCTTGTTATAACAATTAAACCGGTAAATAGGACCACCGACCTTGTGTATATTTTGGCCCAAGTGTATGATAACGGGCGGTGACATCATCTGCCTAGCCCTGCGGGAAGTCTAGGAGGTTCTCGGCGACTAGCCCGGCGGGTTAGATGGTCGGGTGCATCCGTACCATTCTTTGCCGATAGTAGGGACCAAGGCGAGACCACGGTGGTCTCGTGTCACAAACCGAAGTTGAGTTAGAACGGGATATGACTTAATAATATAAAGATAATAAACCGAACTTGTGTGTTTTATGTTATGTGCTATGTATGTGTTTGTGCCTTCACCGCTTTTCTAATACTTCGAATATGAGCTAACGGTTTTAAACCGTGGTTGTAGATGACTTGTAGGTTAGGGACGCCGCCGAGTGATGTGGAGAAGTGGGCAGCCGGGGTCTCCGTACATTATAGGACGGGGACGTTTTTTGGTTGTGTTACGTTTTGGGCATGTGTTCGTATCTTCATTTGTGGATGTTGTTGCATGTTTTAGACTTTCGTATCGGGGTTATATTGTTTTGAGGACTCGGCTGAGTTTCCACTTTGTAGTCATTACAGTTCGGTTTTCGCATACATTAAAAACGTTTTGAGTTTTCGCCTTTATTTGTGTCTTGTTTGAAAGGTCCGGTGAAATGGTTGTCAATCTAAGGGTCGGGACCCATTGTGAGGTCTCGCCCGTAGCATCCCGAGTCCCGCGAATTTGGGGTGTTACAATAGTAAGATTTTTAATTTAAGTAATTTATATTAGTAAATTTTTTTATAATTTGTTCTTATCTTATCTTATCTAATATATCTTATGTAAATATTAAATCGTAAATACGTAATTTAAATCATTATTTTAATCGGATAGAAAAAAAACAATTGCAGATTTAATATTAACATTTAATTTAGAAATATTTTATCAATCGACAAATTATTTGCTAAATCAAAATTTTTCACATTTGTTGAACAATACTATATCTTTACTTTTTTACTTACAAATATCATCTAAAGTTTGTTCAACTTTTCACCTAAAGCAAAAGTGATTTTGACCACTTGTCATCCTAGCATTGCGCTACCTCTGATTATGCCACATGACGTCTTTAGACTACGTCACATCGGATTTCATGTCGTTATTAAGTTGCGCCACATATGTGTACATGATTCTTTTAATTTTAGTGCTATCTAAATTAAGATAATAAAATGATGGCATTATCATTTAAATAAAGAGATTATATAATTTATATGATTTTTTTGCTTAATGTTTTGTTTGTAATTATAGGAGAAATCTTATCTTTATATTCTATATAGATATATACACTATAAAATAGAACTATTTTTGTATATATGTAAATTCATATATGTGAAATATGTTATATTATTATTTAGTAGTATACTCCATATTACATAATACATACTTAATTTATTTAATAATATAATTATAAGTCTATTTTATATTATCGAGAAAAATTTAATTTTTTTAAGTGGTCATTAATTATGATATACTTTTATATCAATTTTGTATTTGTTATATTATAATATTGATTTTTTATTACATTAATAACTATTTTGTTTATATTTTTATCAACTCCGTGCAAGCACGGGTACTAAGATAGTAAGAACTATTGCAAGATGGGAGGAGAGGTTTTATGACGACAATAACAGTAAAGTATTTATGGAAAACAAGAAAAAGTTGTAGACAACAAAGATTAGTACTAAAAGTCACCATATGCTTTTCAACTGTAGCATACCTACACAAGAGGAGACTACTGTAAATTGGCTTCACCCCGACTAGTATATAAAATCAGATAGATCACAACAAATCAAGAAATCCAAATGTAAAAGCCTAGAACAAAATAAGGCATTCAATACATAATATACAATGTAAACTAGTTTTATTATCACGAAGTCTAAAATTGGTACCAATTGCACGTGAATATTTCAAAGCATCATAATTAAATTATAATAAAGTAAGTGTAAGTTCGACAATTTCGGATCTCTACTCTAAAACATGTGTAAAATTAAGGGAAAAACAACTTATGACTAAAATATGTTTATTAAGGTAATATAAGCTTTTTATTATTTATTTTATTTTTTGATCATTATAACTATTTAAATTAAGTTACCGAATTATCTACTTAATGTTGTAAAGAATTTGCATAACAATTTTAATTTAAAATCTTCACTAAAATCCACATTAATTATTCAAAATAGGTGACAACCAAGTGTTTTAAGCAAGAAAACTTATCTACAACAAAGAATAAGTAAGAACATTGTAACACCCCAAATCCGCGGGACTCGAGATGCTACTGGGCGAGACCTCACAATGGGTCCCGACCCTTAGCCTGACAACAATTTCACCGGACCTTCCAACATGGCACAAATAAAGGCGAAAACTCAAATATGTTTTTAATGTATGCAGAAACGAAAAGTACGAAACTACAACTTGGATACTCAGCCGAGTCCTCAAAACAACGTAAATAGATCCGAATTCAAAACATACGACAATATCCATAAATGACAACATGAAATATGACTCAAAACATCCCCGTCCTATAATATACGGAGACCCCGGCTGTCCACTCCTCCACCTCACTCGGCCGCATCCCTAACCTGCAAGTCAACTACATAGCGGTTTTAAACCGTTAGCTCATATTCTAAATATTAGGAAAGCGGTGAAGGCACAAACACACCCATAGCACACAACATAAACACACAAGTCCGTTTTATTATCATTATATCATTAAGTCGTATCCCGTTCTAATTCAAGTTCGGTTGTGACACGAGACTCCAATGGTCTCGCCTCGGGACAGTCAACTTACCGGCAAGGAATGGTACGGATGCACCCGACCATCTGACCCACCGGACTAGTCACCGAGAATCCCCTAGACGTCCCCAGGGCTAGGCAGTATTGTCACCGCCCGTTATCATACACTTGGACCAGAATATACATATAAGGTCGGTGGTCCTATTTACCGGTTTAATAGTTATAACAAGTACATAAACACATGCCACCGACACACAGCAATACTAATACATAAAATACGAGCTAAGTAAGTCCGGAGACTTACCTGAGTAGTACGTCTACCAGCCATCACAAATTAAAGTCCGCTCGTACGAGCACTATACACTACCTGATCAAGAAAGATCGACTTAGAATCAACATTCTAAGTCCCGCATACATTTTATAAGGCTTCTATACCATTGGAAGACTCTCTGAATCGAAAGAACGAGAAAACCCAATTTTAGCGAAAATTACCAAAACACCCCTCACTTTCCGGAAAATCCGAAAAGTGCCCAGCTTGGTTTCAAGTCTTTCTCTATAACCCGTCAACACTTTAAAAACCTCAAAACTCCATAACAAGTTCGAGGGTTTGCTCAAACTTACATTCTAAGTTCCAACTCGCTTTCCAAAACTATACCGAGTACTCTACTTTGGGCTATCGGAAGTACCTTGTACTAACCTCCAAAATTTCCAACGGAAAATATACACACTCTCGGTTATACCCACTCTAGGCTAGAACAATCCAAATCCATAAACAACGTTCCACAAGTTCTACACAAAATCTCAAAGATGCCTTCACACACACTTAACCTCCAAAACTATTTTTCGAGTCAACTTTGAAAGCTTATAACTCTAGATCTGACCGTTGGATCTTTTCCAAATTCCCACACACTAACCTACTCATTACCATCGACAACATGTAGAAAATCCAACCGTAAAGGATAATTCATTTTTACCTCAATCTAGCCCCAAAGTTCGATCATGATGCCTTTCGTCCTTAACCTCCAACCTTAGTCATATCCGACTATATTATAAGTCTAAAATATATTTTATATCCCTTGAATAACTCAAGTAGTTCCTACAATATAGAGGTCTCTCCACTTAATAAATCACTTACACAAAAATAGCTTCCAAATGCTAATTAAGGTAATAATTCACAACCTTAGAAGTAAGGGTCAATTTCTATAAATATTTATTTGGGTTACTTTAAGTAATTATCCAATTCCGGGCATTTTCTACAACATTAGAAAGTTTAGGTCACAAACTGTAAATATAAAGTTAGGCCACTACTTGTAATTATCCAGATTAGGGCATAATTGCAAATTCCAGAAATATGGGTAATGAACGTAAATAGAAGATATGGGTTGTTTATTGTAATTTACCCACAAATGGTCAAACCCGCGTCGACCAAAATCTAGGGTTCCGGTGCAAGGTCGGCGGCTGCGGGGCTTCTCCGGCGCGGCGTCTTCCTAGCGGTGCGGCTACTAGCGGCGGCGAATCCGGCGGTACGACAATGATCCGGTACCAGATGCTCGAGAAACTCCACGGCGGCACAGATCTGTCTCCCCTGAGCAGTAAATCGAAGCAGGTGGCTCGGGATTGGTTCGACTCCGGCCAAGCTCTCCAACGTGAGCTTGCTCCTGGCAACCGACGAATGCGACGGCGAAGGACGAGGTGGAGTTTTCCCGGTTCGAGGGTGAAGAGGTGGCGCGGCTTCTTGGCTCCCGTGAGTGCAGCGGCGAAGACAAGAGTAGCGAGGAGGCTCCCGGTTCCCGACGCCGGTGGACTATGGCTCGGCTAGTGGCTTTTCGCACAGATCCGGGGAGAGGAAGAACGAGGGAGCGAGGAGGGGAGGCAGACCCAGTGTCGCGGTTGTAGGGGGCTGGGCTAGGGGAAGGGAGCAGGACCTGGAGGACGAGGGGTCGGGCTAGCCAGGGTAGGGGGACGAGGGGTCGGCTGGGTTCCCTGTAGACCTAGGCGCCAGGCTAGGCGGGTGGCTGGGCTGGGATTGGCGCAGGCAAAACGTGCCGCAGAGGAGAAGGCCAGGCGCCAGGTGGCGTGTCCAGCTTGGGAGGAAAAGAAAAGAAAAAGAAAAATAAAATAAAATAAAAGGAACGGGATCCAAACTCGTTAAAATAATCCCGTAATGGATGTTACGGGTCGGAATATTTTCCGAACATTTCCGTAAAAAAAATTTACGGAAAGAGAAATAAAAAAAAGATATAATTATTTCCAAAATTCTCGGACGTTACAAACATAAGGATATGACAACAAATACACTAACCCTTCGTTTGGTTGTAACTCCGGAAGCGGAAACGGAATGAAAACGAATCTAGTCTACATATGTACCTTGTTCATGGAATCATTCCGGTTGGTTTCATCCAAAATGCACTTGCTTCCCCCTACTTTGTTACCCTATAGGGTATTAAAACTAATTAAATTCTACTATAATTAGTTCAAACCGCAAGGAATGATTCTCAACAACTTCATGAACAAGGGTGTACATATGGACTAGATTCGTTTTCATTTCGTTTCCGTTTCCGGAATTTAAACCAAACGGGCCCTATGTTTCACTTCATTGACTACCCAGTGTGCATTAAAACTAATCATCCAGCAAGGTTCTTGAGTTTTACCTTACGTACCTGCACAACTTTGTTATCAAACTAATCATTTAGCAAGCTACCAATATTGATAAAACCAAATTATTCTCTTAAACATTTTATCAATAGTTGACAATCACAATAACTGTAACACCCCAAATCCGTAGGAATCGAGGTGCTACTGGGCTAGGATCTCACAATGGATCCTGACCCTAGCCTGACAACAAATTCACTGAATCTTACAACAAAAAGATCAATCATCTAATCCTAAGCTAAGGAAGAGGAATACAAAGTACCGCTGAGTACAAATAAAACCACACTGTACAACAAAAAGATCCCATATCCCCGATAACGCCCCAGTGTACGGAGCCCTCAGCGGATCACCCACTCTGGATCACTCTGCAGCTCTCCTATCCTGCAAAGGATCTACAACACGGTATAAAACCGTTAGCTTACCATACACACATATATAAGAGATGCAGAGCACATACACACATCAAAGAATACTAAACACGTCAACATGCTATCACACATTTACCCGGTTCATTATCTTTATAATGTCCAGCAATCAACTCGTATAAATATATCCATATAAACATATGTGACACGAGGAATATATAATCCTCGCCTCTGGGTCCAATAGCCAGCTGGAATGGTGCCTGGAACACCTCCCCGTGTACCCTAAGGGAATGGAAAGTGCCCGAACCGTTTACCAAGTCTGGCCTGCCTACAGAGAACCTCCCAAACTCCCGGCGGGATGAAAGGGCAAGTTATCACGGACCTACAATGAGCAAGCAATATACCATAGATCGGTAATAAACCATAATGCATGCTATCAAGCATAAACCATACACCACTCATGCACACATCCAATATAGAGATGGCAACTAAGTAAGTCCTACGGACTTACCTCAACCTCGAAGTCGTCTCAACTCGATCAACCCTCAAACACGGTCCACTCCAATCCGGAGAATAACACTGCCTAGCGACAAGGCATAACGAAACATACTCATCAACCATCTATCCTCAACATATACCTAACATGCTACTACCGCTCATACTAGGAAAGGAAAGGATCTACCAAACTATAGGTAGAACCGGGACAAGACGCACCTGCGTGATACAAGAGACGCAGGGGTGGAACAAGGCAACCCGCAGGCGCGGCAGGACTCAGCCGCGGGCGCGGTGACAAAGGCCGCAGGCAACGCAGGCACGGCGCGGGCGCTGCGGCACGGCTTCCAGGCGCCGGGGCGGCGTCTGTGCAGAACGTGAACCCGCGGTTCCTCTTCGGCTCTTCACGTGATCAAATCACGTCTTCTCTCAACCAAAATCATACACATACATATACATACACATTTGAACATTAAACTATGATCAATCATCTAATCCTAAGCTAAGGAAGAGGAATCAAAGGAAGAAGAAAGAGAAGAAGGAGAATACCTACCACACTTGGGGTTCTAAGCTGCAAAGTGGATCAACAATCCTTCTTAGCTAGCTCTCAAGCTCAACAACAACTTCTACCATCATCAACCACACACAAGTCACAACAAAACACTTCCAAAATCTAAGGAAACCAAGAAGAAGATCAATGAGTAAGAAGGGATAAGCAAGGAGGACGTAAGGCTGGAAGCAGAGTGAAGAAACCCTTGCTCTGTAAGCCAAAGAGAAGCTTAAGAGGGAAGGAAAGGAGAAGGTAAAGCACGGTCAAAGAGTCAACAAAACCGGCTGCAGCCGTCGGAAACCGCAGGGGCGGTTCCCTGAGCCGGAGGGGCAGAAACCCGCTGGGGCGGAGCACATGCCCGCGGGCGCGGGTAAGGTCGATCTCGGCCAAAGCTAAATCTCGGCTAAGACAATCTCGGTCCAAAAAGACTAAGGCTCTTACAATAACAAAAAGAAGAAGTGATTTTATCTACTTGTTTGAGGCTTGAATAGATCAAAGGAAACTCCAAAATCTTTGTAAAAGTGAGATATTTTAGAAACCCATTATTGGGTGTTACCTGCACTTTGACGATCGATTAACTGTGTTCAATCTATTGGAAGTGGCAAAAAAAACGATTATAGGTTCAAAAAATTAAGACTACGCTTTCAGGAAATCAAATACATTACTTGAAAACCTATAATCCAAATATGCATAAAAAAAGAACCTTGGAAGTTACCTCGAAATTGAAAGGTCGAATACAAAGAACATGTACACAAAATCAAACATGGAGAAGCTTCGATTCTAGCTTCAATATAAGGCTTCAAAACTTCATTAAAAAAACAACGGAATAGGGATTTGAATCTTCATGAACCAACAATCGAACATCTATGAGTCCTCAAGCCCTAAAAATCGAAAGGGTTTCGACTCTCTGACCACTCAAATCAAGGCTTCTTCTTCAAGGAATTTCGTTTGGAGAGTTAGCATTAAATCCTTCTTCAGAACTTGTAATCTAGCATGAGCAAGAGAATCACAACCCGGTGACAAACAAAAGTTTGGGAATAGAGTGGAGAACGGGAGAAGTCTTCGCGAGGCCGTTTTTGGTTGGACTTGGCTACGAAGCTTTTTTTTCTTTTGTTTTATAAAAACGCCAAGAGTATTTTAAGGAGGTATAATGTCAATTTTGTAGCAGTTATATTCTCGAAGTCAAGAGGAACATACATATTATCTTCGAGTTGTCTTTGAAGATTTGAGAAAAGAGAAGTTATATGCTAAGTTATCCAAATGTAAATGTTCACTGCTAGCAATAGCATTCTTTAGTCATGTGATTTCAGCAAAAGGTGTGATGGTTGATCCATGTAAGATTGTAGCAGTCTCAGAATGGCATCCGCCTAAGATTGCAGAAGAAGTTAGAAGTTTCCTTGAAATGTCCGATTATTATCGGAGTTGTGTGAAATATTCTTTAAATTAGAGCAACCATTGACTAATTTACTCGTAAGGCAAAAAGGTTTGAGTAGAATGAGAAGTGTCAAATGAGCTTTGAAGAGCTCAAGATGAGACTTACGAGTGTGCCAATTCTTACTTTACCTCAAGGTACCGATGGGTTAACAAGTTTACAATGATGCTTCGGGACAAATTCTTGGTTGTGTATTGATTCGAAATGGCAAGCCAATAGCGTATGAATCTCGCTAGTGAAACCGTATGAGGGGAAGTACCCCACCCATGATTTGGAACTTGCAGCGGGAGTATTTGCTCTTAACTTTTGGGGACTACCTTTATGGTTTAGTTGTCACATTTTCATGGACCACAAAAGTTGAAATATATTTTTTTGCTCAGAAGGAGTGAAATATGAGATAAGGAAGATAGTTAGAGTTGTTAAAGGACTATGATATTGAGATTTTATATTATCCTAGAAAGGCCAATGCTACTACATGTTTGATTGCACAACCTATGTTTCAACGAGATTTGATGAAGCTTGACATGGAATTATGGTTTGGAAAAAACCAAGGTTATAGATGAGTATGTTTGAATTCGACAGTCTTTGTTGGAGAATATCAAGGAGAAACTAGTTGATGATATAGATGTGAAGAGGATTCGAGAAGGTGTTAAGAAAGGAAAAACCCCGTCATATTGGACCTTTGAGATTATAGGGATGATTGGATCCTTAGCTTATCAAGTGGTGTTGCCACCATCCATGAGCCGGGTACAAAACGTCTTTCATGAGCACTAGTTGAGAAAATATGTTTCACATCCTAAGCATGCATGTGTTCATGTATGAAGATGTCGAATTCAAAGATGATGATACGTATAAGAAGCATATTCTCTAGTTTGTGACTAAAAAGTTGAAGTACAAAGTGATACCGTTGATGAGAGTTTTATGGTCTCGGCTTGGTATCGATGCGCTTATCAGGGAAATAGAAGCGTTTATGATGGAGCGTTACGCCTCGCTTTTCGAGTTATAGTTTCGGGGATTAAACCTTTTAAGGGGGAATAATGAAACACCCCTAATTTATGGTGCGTTTTACATAAATATTTTTCTATATTAAATTATTTTTACCATAAATAGTAGTTCGTAAATTATATTTTTTTGAGTTTATAGATATATATATATATATATATATATATATATATATATATATATATACACTAAATTATTTTACGGAAAAGTTTGAAACATATTATGATCCGTAAAGAGTGTTACGGATCCGGTTTGTTTTTAACGAGTTTAGATCTATTTTGTTTTGATAATTTTATCTTTTTCTTTTCATAATTACTATTCGGGCGGACGAAACTTACTAACGACACTACGGAAATGGAACCAGCATCCGCCCCAAGCTGAGGCGGATGCGTTTTTAACCTACATCATAGGGAGTCGTAATTAATTAGCCGTTGTTACCGAACGTGAAAAAAATCGATGAAAACGAATCCCTATTCACATCCACAACACTTCGTTTAAGAAATCCGCAAAAAATGTCGACATATTCCGAAGAAGATGTAGAATCCGAATGTGAAAGTACAACCATCCCGTTTGATATCGACAAGTATAGTGATCCGGAAGAACTTGTCACACATATTGAGGTAAGTGTACAATTATCACTTTAAAGTAATTAATTTTAGGGAAATTCGTCATGGTGCCCACGAGGCTTTGAACTTTTTATTTGGTAACCAACATTTTATGTAATTCCTTGTGGTGCCCACAAGGTTTTGTATAATTAATCTCCATAACCATTCATTCACTTTCCATCCAATCTTTCATTAGTTGAATTTATATATTTGTGAACTATTTAATAAAATTTAAATTAGTTTTAATAAATTGAATCCAAAATAAATTTAAATTTTAAACAAATAAAAGTCATATAATCTAATTAATGTGGATTTTAGTGAAGATTTTAAATTAAAATTGTTATGCAAATTCTTTACAACATTAAGTAGATAATTAGGTAACTTAATTTAAATAGTTATAATGATCAAAAAATAAAATAAATAATAAAAAGCTTATATTACCTTAATAAACATATTTTAGTCATAAGTTGTTTTTCCCTTAATTTTACACATGTTTTAGAGTAGAGATCCGAAATTGTCGAACTTACACTTACTTTATTATAATTTAATTATGATGCTTTGGAATATTCACGTGCAATTGGTACCGATTTTTCGTCCAAGTTTGAGCTACGTGGATATTTTCCAGATAGAGAAAACTTATTGGGCCGGGCTCGGTATATTGCCAACTCAATGAATTTTGTGTTGGTATATAAAAAAATCATGGTTGGATAGAAAGTGGTTTTGTATCTTACAGTTGGCATGTGACAGACACGGAGATGTTAGAAAGTGGAAAGATGTTGATCCCGATCAAGTTCTAGTCGGAAGAAGAATTCGAACAAGTGTAAGTGCAAGTTTGAACTTGATGGGGCACAACTTGAAGAAGAGAAATGGTCATTGAGGGTTGTATGTGGAGTCCACAACCACGTAATTTTGTCGGTTCTAAGAGGTCATTCATATCCAAGACGATTGACCCACACGCAGGCAAAAGAGGTAGAGCGTTAATTGAGTGCCGGGTTAAAACCGTGTGCGGTTTTATTATCCGTGCAATTAGAGGATCCTGACAATGTCACCACAATCCGGCAAATATACAATGCCGGTTTGAAGATTAGAAAGGTACAAGCCCAAGAAAGAGGGTCGTTGCAACAAGCACTTCATACGTTGAAAGAACGGGGATATTACATTAATACGAGGAGAAGTACGGAATCGGATGAGGTGATTGATTTCATTATATCACATCCCGATTCGAGGCATTTGCTCAGCATGTTTCCTTATGTTATTGTGATGGACTCGACGTATAAGACCAACAAGTAAGTGTACAGTCTTGTTTTTACTTTATTCCATAAACTCAATCATCTTGTCATACATAACTTTAAACTAATCTGTTGTTTGAATTATTTTTAGATACAATATGCCATTGTTGGAGATAGTCGGCATCACAAGCACAAAGAAGATGTTTGCAATTGATTTTGTATTCATGGCACACGAAAGTAGAGATCACTACTAGTGGGCTTTGAGGAGGGTCCGCTATTTGTGCTACAGAAAAATCCCGGGGGTGATTGCCATCGATCGTGAGCTAGGTCTTATAAGCGCCTTGAGGGTAGTATTTCCCGAGGTGAAGCATATCTTGTGCACGTTCCACATAAAGTCCAACATTGTAAGTAGAGTGAGTGTCATATTGCGGTATAAGGAAGCAAGAGCCGAATTCATGTCCCAATGTCATGCCTTGTTCGAATCGAGATCAAATGAAAGCTTCCAACGGCGTTTGTTGGAAATGAGGAACCATTGGCATGCATATCCAAGGTTAATGAATTACCTCGAGACTACTTGGCTTACCCCCTACAAGGAAGCAGTTGTTCGAGCTTGGTGTGATATGAGTCATCATTTCGGCACAAGGACGACAAATGCTTAAGAATGTTTAATAATGTTATTTTCCTTCTCATATTTTTAAAGTTTTTTTGATTTGTAATTAATTTTTATTTTTGTAGGTGTGAGTCCACGCATAAGTTACTGAAATAGACTCTCGATACAAATGTTGGAGGATTTCAATTGGTGTGTGACAACATACATTTGATGATCACGGATCAAATTAAGAAGTTACTAACTTCTTTGGAGATGTCACGGGAGAGGATTCCATGTGAGGTCCGTATACCGATATTCGACTTGCTTCGGGACTACGTCACAAGCGAGTGTTTCACGCTCTTGTGGGATAACTACACCAACGCTAGAGCTAGAAGGAAACTTGGTGTTTGTCTGGATAGTTATTGGAGGGAGGTTCTGTAACACCCCGAATCCGTAGGACTCGAGGTGCTACTGCGCTATGATCTCACAATGGATCCTGACCCTAGCCTGACAACAATTTCACTGAATCTTACAACAAGGCACCAATAGATTAAATACAAAACATAAAACTGATATAAAAGTATCAAAAGGTTTATACAACATGCTGCTGAGTAAAACAAAACATAAATATATACATGGTCAAAAGATCCCATATCCCACGAGGACGACCTAGTGTACGGAGCCCTCAGCAGATCACCCACTCTGGATCACTCTGCAATTCTCCTAACCTGCAAAGGATCTACAACACGGTATAAAACCGTTAGCTAACCATACACATATATGAGAAGAGCATAAGCACAAGCACACGTCAGAAATATTAAACACCTCATCATGATATCACACATTTTACCTAGTTTATTATCTTTATAAATATAGTCCAACACTCAAATCGTATATATAAATATCAATATGAATATAT
>NCTC01003605.1:0-97386 GCA_002319775.1 Fagopyrum tataricum
GTTGTCGCATGGTATTTGAACGTCGACTTTTTTAATTTTTTTTTAAATCCATTTATAGCATTTTTAGTTGTTACAAGAAAGAGGTAACGAGCACAGATATAACCTCTTCTTCTCTACCAACAAGCTCTCTAGTTGAAGAGTCATCTTCATGAATTATTCTTAAAAACTAACAATATATCATAATTACTATTCGGGCGGCGCGGACAAAAATCACTAACCGCACTACGGAAACGGAATTTGTATCCACTCCAAGCTGGGGCGGATGCAGATTGCGTTTCCGTCCCAGATTGCGTCTATTTGAGGAAAGTGGATACCATGTATAGATTTGTATATTTGTGAACTATTTAATAAAATTTAAATTATTTTAAATAAATTGAATCCAAAATCAATTTTAATTTAACACAAATAAAAGTCATATAATCTAATTAATGTGGATTTTAGTGAAGATTTTAAATTGAAATTTTTATGCAAAATTGTTTACAACATTAAGTAGATAATTAGGTAAATTTAAATTGAAAATAAATAATAAAAAGCTTATATTACCTTAATATAACATATTTTAGTCATAAGTTGTTTTCCCTTAATTTTGCACATGTTTTAGAGCAGAGATCCGAAATTGTCGAACTTACACTTTGCTTTATTTTAATTTAATTAGGATGCTTTGAAATATTCACGTGCAATTGGTACCGGTTTTTCGTCCAAGTTTGAGCTCCGTGGATATTTTCCAGATAGAGAAAACTTATTGGGTTGGGCTCGGTATATGACAAACTCAATGAATTTTGTGTTGGTCATAAAAATTCATGGTTGGATAGAAGGGGGTTTCGTATCTTACAATTGACATGTGATAGACACAGAGATGTTATAAAGTTGAAAGATGTTGATCCCGATCATGTTCCAAGTTCTAGTCGGAAGAAGAATTCGAAGAAGTTTAAGTGCAAGTTTGAACTTGAGGGGGCACAACTTGAAGACGAGAAATGGTCATTGAGGGTTGTATGTGGAGTCCACAACCACGTAATTCCGTCGGTTCTAATAGGTCATGCATATCCAAGACGATTGACCCCCACGCAGGCAAAAAAAGTAGAGCTTGAATTGAGTGCCGGGTTAAAACCGTGTGCGGTTTTATTATCCGTACAACTTGAAGAAGATAAATGGTCATTATCCTGCTGCTGCTCTTGTGGGACATGTATCTCCTCATGCTCAACACCTACAATGTCGTCTAGGTGTGGTTCGTCATCAGCGGAGCCCTCCGTAGCATAACCCGGGCGTAGTGATGATTTTTCCCCAACATCCCCTAATAGGCTCCTCCTCTGCAACTCCATCAATGGGCACCTCGACCGATGTAATGCAAGTCTATCTCGTCGAGCTTTAGCAGCTCGACGGGCAGATGGAGTGACAACTATACTATCGTGCTTCTTCTTGTCTCTAATGTTTTGCATGGCCATCTATTTTTTTTTCCAGATAAAATTTTCCATTTTTTAAATTTACATATTATATAATTTTAGATATATTTTGTAAAAAAATTATCTTGCCGAAATACACAATTACAACCTAATGTTCATATAAGATCCAATTTCAATTCTTCCTAAACTAGCCGAATTGTCCTAAACTAATGTTCATATAAGATTCAATTTCAATTCTTCCTAATCAAACCCAATCGTCCTAAACTAATGTTCATAAAAGATCAAATTCCAATTATTCCTAAACTACCCAAAATTTCCTAAACTAATGATTTTCGAGCCTAAAATTAAAAAATAAACAACAAAAAATAGATAAAAACGTATAAAACGTACCTTAAACCGTTTTTTGAGTGTTCTTCCAGTTCTAGGGGGAGAATCCAAGCCCGCCTTGTGTATACGATTATACGGAATAAGAAGGAAAAAAAGACGAAAAAGTTGTTCACCGGAGACGGGCGGCGGCGACGGCAGCATGGAAGGGCGGCGGCACCGGCAGTGGCGGCGACGGCAGCGGGGAAGGGCGGTGGCACCGGCAGCGGCAATCTGCATCCGCCCCAAGTTGGGGCGGATGCAGATTCAGAATCCGCCCCATGTTGGAGCGGAAGCAGATTCAATCCGCCCCAACTTGGGGCGTATTCTGAATCTGCATCCGCCCCATGTTGGAGCGGAAGCAGATTCAATCCGCCCCAACTTGGGGCGTATTCTGAATCTGCATCCGCCCCAGCTTGGGACGGATGCAAATTGCATTCCGTCGTCGCCCCGTAAGTAAAATATTTGAATGCGAATAACATCACTCGGATATTGGTGATAACTATACCCATACCTTTAATTATGATATCAATACCAAACTGCCCGTTAATTGTTTTAACAATTAATATTGCCTTTTAATTAAACCATTTTCACTTAGATGCCACGACTTTCATCCTCTTCAAACTATCAAGCCCGACACCAAGGACCATACTCCATCACATCCATATACAACTTCATGAAACTCTCGGCATTTGTCTTCGAGTATCAACAAAGAAGCTGATTTTCACGTTTCATTAAGATTTAGGAAGGATAAATATGATGAAGACATGACTCTGGTGGTGCTTAAATGCTCCGAAAAAAAATCAAATCCAAAAATTATAATAGAACCCTACAAAGGACAAATAAACAAACATAACACCCAACATTAGCAAATTGATAGTACATGCCGAATAAATAAAATTGAAAACAAATGACCATTAATGAGGGGTGCAAATGGTAATTTTGTAACACCCCAAATCCCCGGGACTCGGGATGCCACGGGCGAGACCTCACAATGGGTCCCGACCCTTAGCCTGACAACAATTTCACCGGACCTTCCAACAAGGCACAAATAAAGGCAAAACTCGAAAACGTTTATAATGTATGCGAGACATTGAAAGGTAAGAATACAACGTGGAAACTCAGCCGAGTCCTCAAAACAACATAACCTGATACGAAGTCTAAACGTACGACAACATCCATGAACAACAATATGGAACATAACCCAAAAACGCCCCCGTCCTATAATGTAAGGAGACCCCGACTGTCCACTCCTCCGCCTCACTCGGCGGCATCCCTAACCTGCAAGTCATCTACACAAACGGTTTAAAACCGTTAGCTAATATTCTAAGCATTAGAAAAGAGGTGAAGGCACAAACACATACATAGCACATAACATAAAACACACAAGTCCGGTTTATTATCTTTATATTATTAAGTGGTATCCCGTTCTAATGCAACTTCGATTTGTGACACGAGACCACCGTGGTCTCGCCTCGGTCCCAACTTACCGGCAAAGAATGGTACGGATGCACCCGACCATCTGACCCGCTGGGCTAGTCGCCGAAAACCTCCTAGATTCACTCGGTCGTAGGCAGTGATGTCACCGCCCGTTATCATACACTTGGGCCAACACATACATATAAGGTCGGTGGTCCTAATTACCGGTTTAATTGTTATAACATAACATAAACACACACCACCAAACACATATCAATGCTAATACATAAAATACGAGCTAAGTAAGTCCGGAGACTTACCTCGTCACCAAACCCAAGTCACCACACTCTTGCTTCCCTTAAGGAGGAAGCCCACAACCTGCTCACAAGAGATATGCATATCAATACATACTCACTCTCAAGAAGTCTTAGACTTCACTCTTAGTGATCTATGCAAGATCACCTAACCCTCAAACTAGGAATGCATCCTAGGTCCCAAGTACTCACCACACACTCTCCATACATGAAACAACCCACAATAGTTCATAATTCCACAACATATTAATCCTCAACCAAGGAGGCACAAGCTAGCCTAGAAGATCCATCATGCTCAAATGCCCATATCCAACAATTCCATCGAGCCTTAAGGGCTCCTAGGTTCACAACCACTAAGTGGCATTCTCAAACTACTCTAGGCCATCCTAAGCATGCTACTACATGATTCAACACAAATCTAAGGAATGAACGAAGAGTGAAGGAGAGGAGAAGCCTACTGTTGCAGAAACGCAGTCGCGGAGTCAAGCTGGTTCCCCGGCGGAGCAGGAGCCGCCCCTGCGGAACCAGAGGCGCCCCAGCGGAGCGGCCGGCCGCACCCGCGGCGGAAGGGAGCCGCCCCCGCGGCCGTCGTGTCCTGGAGCCCCGAAGCCGCCCCGCGGCCGTGCCGAGCCGAGCCCGCGGCTGTGCTGGGCTGTGAGCCTGCCGCCGCCCCCGCGGCTATGCCGAGCCGCACCCGCAGCGGTGCTGTGCCACTCCCGCGGCCATGCTGAGCCGCCCCTGCGGCCGACCGCGCCCGCGGCCGTGATGATCCGCCCCCGCGGTCGTGCTGCAAAACGTCGTCTCTTCGCCTTCGATCGTGGGTCCTTGGCTCCAAAGTCCTTCTTCTCTTGCTGGATCTTCTCCAAACACCCATCACTGATCTTATGCACCTCTCCTTGATCTAATCGAGCTAAGAACCTATGCATGCAAAGAGTTGAGCAAAACTCCTCAAGTACGTCCCTGGCGTCTCATGCAAAAATCCGCTCTCTCAACTCCTGGTCTGACGGTACACAAGTACGTCCCTGGCGTCTCAATCGCCCGTCTGCTCCCATGACAAACAACGGTGCCTCTCCTCGGGACATCCTGTCCCGGATCCTCATCAAAATGGGACATCTCTCTTTCTTCTGCAAGATCTCTCCGGACAAGTCAGGTAGTACCTCCAACTCGGACAAACAATTGTCCGTACCCGGGAACCGGATATCCAACTCCAAACCCACCAAATCCCTCTGCAACTGAGGTTGAACCGTAAGCCGAGCTATCACCTCCTCCCAAGGTGTCCTCCTACTCAAGGCATCGGTGACTACGTTCGCCTTCCCGGGATGGTATAAAATCTCCAAGTGAAAGTCCTTAATGAGCTCCAGCCACCTCCTCTGGCGGTTATTCAACTCCCGCTGAGTGAATAGATACTTCAGACTTACGTATCCTTGTACAAGTAATGTCGCCAGATATGCAGGGCATGAATCACTGCCGCTAGCTCAAGATCCTGGGTAGGGTAATTCTCCTCGTACGGCTTCAGCTGTCGAGAAGCGTACGCAAGAACCCTACCTCTTTGCATCAAAACGCACTCCAATCCTAGCTTGGAGGTGTCACTATACACTACAAAAACCTCCACGCCCTCAGGCTGGGCTAAAACAGGAGCGGAGGTTAACCTCCTCTTCAGCTCCTCGAAACTGTGCTGACAAGGCTCGGACCAAACGAACCTGGTAGACTTCCTCAGCAAGGAAGTGAGCGGTCGTGCAATCACGGAGAAACGCTCAACAAAATGGAGGTAGTATCCCGCTAAGCCTAAGAAACTGCGCACTTCCTTGACCGTCCTAGGAGGCGGTCATGAGGAAACAAACTCTATCTTCGCCGGGTCAACCATGGCACCCTCGGCGGAAACTATATGACCCAGGAATGCCACCTAGGACATCCTGAACTCGCACTCAGAGAGCTTAGCGTAAAGCTCTTTATCCTGGAGGACTCGAAGCACCGTCCTCAGGTGTCCCTCATGCTCCTCTCTATTCCGGGAGTAGACTAAGATGTCGTCTATAAACACTACCACAAACTGGTCTAAGAAGTCGATGAAGATGCCGTTCATCAACTCCATGAAGACGGCGGGTGCATTCGTGAGCCCAAATGGCATCACGACAAACTCATAAAGGCCGTATCTCGTCCTGAATGCCGTCTTCGGCACATCCTCCTCTCTCGATTGATACACTTGAAATGCCGGGTAAACACCCTTTACTCTCGGCGGCCATGCCAGCCGGTAAAACACTTTCCCAACTTGCGCTAAGATCTCAAAAAGGTCCGATGTATCGGAAACTCAACTTCCTTCTCGGGTCTTCCTCACTACAACATTTCCATTATGTTTCTTCTTTGATTATCTCTAACAAAGAAGATCGTACTTCCAATTACACTGTTGGCTTTGGTTCTTGTCAAACCAAACTTCGATGTTACTCTTCTCAATTCTTGTTGCAAGTTCTAAGCAATGAAGGAAGTCCTTTGCTCCACACTGCTTCTACTAACGAGACATGTATGCTATAACTTTTACATCGTCTCTCGATACTCAGTCAAGACCATGTCTTGAAGAATCGCTTGTACACTTCAAACCGATCGTACCTCGAGGCTATTTCTATTCAGTTGCACAAATGAATATCATCTTAACTCCCGACGACTCCATTGTCCATTTTTATCCCACTCAATACTTCATCGTCATCCGGAGTAGGTTAGCCATAGATGGTGTTACTTGGAGAATCTTCCCACAATCCGGTAATGATCAGCCCATGCAAGAAACTTGCAACTTCTTTCACATCCTTCGGGGTTGTCATCCCGAGACAACTGGTCATACAACTTCTCTCTTCTTCGAGAGTAGACCAAAGTGTCCTATTCGGGCATTAGTAAGCCCATATGGAATCACTACAACTCGTAGTGACCATGGTTTGTACAATATGCGATGTTTGCACTACCCCAATCTCGACTTCTCAATTGGTGACAATCAACCTTAACTCGATTTTAGAAGAGACCACCAACCCTTGCAACCGGTCGAGTAGATCATCTACACATGGTAAGAGGGTACTTGTTCTTCATTGTAATCTTGTTCGGCTCATTGTAGTCGATGTACAAATGGGGATAACCGTCTCTCTTCCCGCAAATTGGTGTTCTCCATAACAACTTCAAAACAAGAGTTTAAGATATAATCTAAGCTCTTGTTACCGTTCCTTTAGGATTCCACAACCTGGTTACTCTCCCCAACACTCATCCATAGACCACCCGCACATGCGCGTTCTAAGTTGTCACCAATTAGTTGGTAACTGACCTTCTCCTATGTCAAAGACTTACCATTCCTCTATGCTTCCATGTTACCATTCTCATAAAGGCTATCCTCTCGGGGTACCTTAAACTCCGTTAGCTCATTCTTCATTCCACGCTTCCTTTTCCTGATGCGAGATAAATATACCCTTCTCGGCGTTGTTGAGTCACAAGACTCGCCTTCATAGGCTTAACCGCGCTTCATGATGTCTTGTAAGCGCGTTTCCTCAAAATCTCTAACATTAGTTAGCATCATGTCTTGCTCTCATCTTCTTAGGATCATCATTTATACACACTTTCTCCTTTTTGGTGTTTCTTCGCCTTATCGTCATAAAGGAAACCGGTCAACTCCGCGTGAATCCCCACCTTGCCATTCTTCTCATAACTCTCGTAATGTTGACTCTTCACTTGATGGTACCTCGTAAGCTTAACTTACGGTATCTTACATCTTTCACCCTTGGTTCGATCACGTTTCTCATCTTGACTCCAAAGCTTAGGAGCGTCTAGGGAAAGTTTCACTTCTCGTGATAGAACACCGCCTTTAACCTTGTTTAGAATGCACCCATCTCCTCCTTGTTATCTCCATTGTTCTTGTCGTACGGGGTCCTCAAACACGGTAGCTCCAATGGATGCTCCCCTGGTCCTGGCAGATGGAGAACTTTGTGCCCGGATCTCCCAACGGTCCTATCCCTAGCCTTGGAAACGATGCTCTCGGAAACGTCCTCTACGGGAACCTTATCTACCGGTGGATCCACAACTGGCGGGTCCGCAATGGGGATACGTCCTTGACCTCTCGCGCCTGGAGGTCTTCCTACTCATCCCCGCCCTCTAGGGACGGTAGGGGAAAGTGGTGGTCTACCCCTGGCAGGTCCTACGGTAGCTCTCGTACGTGCCATCTGATAGCGTATAACGTTTATTTAAAAATAAACGTGTAGGTACTAATACGATCTCCTATGGTAATACTTCTAAAAGCGTAAAGGTAAACATAGTCATAAAGCATATTAAAAACATACAAGTCCAAAACATCCTAAGGCCACGTACGTAGCTAGGTACATACAAATCCACAAACATCCTAAGGTCATATATAAAACTATATATACCTAATTCTAATCCAGAGATCCACGTCGCCGAGGTTTGCAGAAGGAGTGGTGGTCCTGTACATTCTAACCCAAACCCGACTCATGCATATGATTTTGAAAACGAAAAGTCAACACCCGTGTGGGTTCTGTTTTATACCTCATACGGCCTTTAAAAGAATGCGAGTGCCATTGTTGTCAACCTAGGGCTCTGATACCACTTTTTGTAACACCTCAAATCCGCGGGACTCGGGATGCTACGGGCGAGACCTCACAATGGGACCCGACCCTTAGCCTGACAACAATTTCACCAGACCTTCCAACAAGGCACAAATAAGGCAAAACTCGAAAANAACACATCATCATGCTTTCACACATTTACCCGGTTTATTATCTTTATAAAGTCCAACACACAACTCGTATAAATATCTGAATATGAATATATGTGTCACAAGGAATATTAACCCTCGCCTCTGAGTGCTATAGCCCAGCTGGAGTGGTATAAGCGCACGATCCCGTATACCATAAGGAGTGGTGAGTGCCCTTCCCGTATACCAGATCTGACCTAACTACAGAGAACCTCCCAGGCTACACTACGGGATGAAAGGCAGGTTGTCACAGCCACTACAATGGGCGGTCACTAAACAATAGGTCGGTAATAATCACTATCGCATTCCATAAAGCATATAACAATCACCACTCATGCATACATCCAATATAAGGATGGTAGCTAAGTAAGTCCTATGGACTTACCTCAAACTCAGAAGTAGTCTCAACTACGATCAACTCTCAACCTGGTCCACTCCAATCTGGAGGACAACACTGCCTAGTAACAAGGTATAACAATTTATCAAACTCATATCCATCAAAGGGGTCACACCTAGACCCAAGGGATCCATAAGGATCGTATCCTAACTCAAAAACCTCAAAACCATAACCGGCATAAACGATATCATGATCATCCTCATTCTATCCACATACACATACCTAGCATGCCACTAAACCGCTCATACTAGGAAAGGAAAGGATCATACTACTCTAAGTAGATCCTGTACAAGACGCACCTGCGGAATGGAAAGACGCAGGGGCGGAACAAGGTAACCCGCAGGCGCGGCAACGCTCGGCCGCAGGCGCGGTGACAGCGGCCGCAGGCGCTGTGACACGGCTTCCAGAGGGGCGGCGGCTTCTAGGCGCGGAGGCGACGACAGTGCAAAATGTGATTCCGCGATTCCTCTTTGGCTCTTCACGTGATCAAATCACGTCTTCTCTCACCCAAAACCCAACACAAACATATACATACATAAACGAACATCAATATACCTCAACATGCATCTAATCCTAAGCTAGGAAAAGGAATCAAGGAAGAAGAAAGGAAGGAGAAACAAAGAGCTCACCTCTACTGCTGGTCTAAGCAAGGAAGAGAATCTCCAAATCTCCAGATCAGAGTCCTTGATCAGCTCAAGCCACCTACGCTTGCAATTATTCAATTCCCGCTGCGTGAAAATGTACTTCAGGCTCTTATGGTCTGTGAAGATCTGACATGTAGCACCATACAAGTAATGTCTCCAGATCTTCAAGGCATGAACTACCTCTGCCAACTCCAGATCATGAGTCGGGTAGTTCTCCTCATACGTCTTCAGCTGCCGAGACGCATATGCAATCACCCTGCCTCTCTGCATCAACACACATCCCAAGCCTAGCTTGGATGCATCACTGTAAACCACAAAATCCTCTGTACCCTCTAGTTGTGCCAAAATAGGAGCAGAAGTCAGACGTCTCTTCAACTCCTCAAAACTCTGCATACACTGATCAGACTATACAAATCTGGTAGTCTTCCTCAGCAGACTTGTCAGTGGACGGGCAATAACAGAAAATCCCTCCACAAAGCGTCTGTAATAACCGGCTAGGCCAAGAAAGCTACGTACTTCCTTGACGTTCGTCGGTGTCGTCCATGCTGCTACAACCTCTATCTTCGCCGGATCAACCTTGATCCCCTCGGCGGAAACAATGTGACCCAAGAATGCTACCTCTGGCATCCAGAACTCGCACTTAGAGAACTTATCATAAAGTTCTATATCCCGTAAAAACCTGCAATACAGTCCTCAGTTTGTCCTACATGCTCCTCTCTACTGCGAGAGTACACCAGAATGTCATCTATGAAGACCACCACAAACTGATCCAGGAAGTCAATCAAGATGTTGTTCATCAACTCCATAAAAACTGTTGGGGCATTCTTAAGCCCAAATGGCATCACTACAAACTCGTAGAGTCCATATCTGGTCCGGAATGTTGTCCTGTGCACATCTTGCTCTCTCACCCTGAGCTGGTGATATCCTGAGCGCAGGTCAATCCTGGAGAATACTGTCGCTCCTTGAAGCTGATCTAAAAAGTCATCAATGCGTGGCAATGGATATTTGTTCTTGATGGTCACCTTGTTCAGCTCTCTGTAATCTATACACAATCTCAACGATCCGTCCTTCTTCCATACGAAGAGGACAGGTGCTCCCCATGGAGATACGCTAGGGCGGATAAAACCCTTCTCAGCCAACTCCTCGAGTTGCTTCTTCAGCTCTAACATCTCAACAAGCGCCATCCGGTATGGGGCCTTCGAGATCTGTCTCGTACCCGGCTCTAACTCAATGCCAAAGTCCACACTCCTCTGAGCCGGCAAATTGGACAGCTCAACAAACACATCTGTAAACTCACAGACCACTGGAATATCCTCTAATGCTGGACTCTCCCCCTTCTTCATGGCATAACACTAGAAGGCCTCACAACCCTGTCCAATCAGTCTAGCTGCCTGTATAGCATTGATAACCATGCCTGACTTTCCAAGGTCCCAACCTCAGAAAACCTCTATCTGCCCCAACTCGGTAGAGAGGGTAACAATCCTCCTACCTACATTTAAAACTGCAGAATGTCTATCCATCCAATCCATACCTAGAATGACTTCTTCATGCTCTAATGGCATGACAAAGAAGTCAACAAGTAACACACGGGTCCCTACAAAAATGGGACAGTCACGAATCTCACGGGTACCTCTGACCCTACTACCATCGGGTAACCCTATACTAAAGGGTATCCCCTCACTCGTATCTAGACTCAGACGCTCAACACATGCATCAGAAATAAAAGAATGCGTAGCACCCGTATCAAACAAGACTCTAACAGGTAAACCATGGATCAGAATGATACCTGTAGCAGTCGGTGCAACTGGCTCCTCTGCACTCCTCAACTCAAAAACTTGACCCTGTGGTCCTCTGGTGTCCGTGGTACTCCCACCACGACCTCTGCCTCTACTCGGCCCAGGAGCAGATCCTTGAGTCGTAGGGCGATCTGGGACCCTCTACTGTCCTTGAGTCTGCCGCTGCTGAGGTGGCCTCTGCCCACCTCCCGCTACACTGGCAGGGGAAGAACCTTGCTGAGATGAAGATCCGCCCTGTCGGCAGAAGACAGCTCTGTGACCCGGTCTACCACAGGTGTAGCAAGTTACTAGCGGCCTCGTACACTCTGGTCGTAAATGTCCAGGATCACCGCAGTTATAACACTGTCGTCCCTTATCTGCAACTGGTGCAGTGAATAAATCTAGTGTCTCGGGCCTCGCCCGGTACCAACCGCTCCACCAGTACCACTGGTCTGCCCAATACGCTGCCTCTTCTCAAACCCTCCGGATTGAGAAACTCTCCTTTGTCCAACTCGCTCCCTCTCATAGTGGGAAGCTCTGTCCTGATAATCCATCAGAGACTCACAGTGGAAACCCACCATATAGGTCCGGGTAGTATCCCTCAGTCGTCGGGAAAACAAATATACATGCTGATCTGCAGAAGGTGCAGCTGGTCCCAACAATGCCAGCTCCTCCTGGAATCTCCTAATGGCCTCAGAGACTGGTACATCCTCGAACCCAGCCTCTACAAAGTCTCGCAGTTTCTCCCTCCTCAATGAGGCAGTGCAGAAACGCTCTCTGATCATGGTCCTCATCTGATCATAACTACTAACCTGACCCCGTACAGACCTCCACCAATGTTGTGCCAAGTCTCTGAACAGAGTTTGCACCAACTCAATTTGTCTGTCTGCTGGACATCTAATAGACTCTAGAGCTGAGTACACATGTCCAATCCATAGCTCAACCTCTAACCCCACCTTCCCAAAGAAAGGGGGTACACACATATAGTGAAATGCCTTCAACCAAGTGTCTGGTCTAGGCCCTCGATACTCCTCATGAACTCGAGCAGTCGCAGCCACATGTGCCTGTGCAGCTAGCACCTGAGTCACTCCATGGGATCTCCCAGATGATCCCTCCTGTGCTTGCAGACCAGGGGCACATCTACCTGCTCTGGAAGCCTCCTCGACTCGTCTGATATACTCGCGGAAGGCTGGTCCCTCCATAGAGACACGATCCGAGTCCTCTGACTGGACTCTCTGGGGTCCCTGTCTCTCAGTTGCCCCGTTCCTAGTCTCAGGAACGACACTCTCAGCAACGTCCTCAAGAATCTCCTCTGTTGTACGTGGATCAACAGCAGGAATCCTACCCCGTCCTCTACCTAGAGGAGGTCTACCCCTACTCCGTCCAGCTGCATGTAAGGCTCTAGTCTGAACCATCTGCAGACGACACAAACCTAACTCAGAAGGATATATATATATGCCGTATCTATAGATATATATAAAATCAATCACAACAGAATATCTATATATATCTATACTGTCGAGATCTTCAGAGGGGCGATGGCTCACGTACACGATATCCCAAAACATTTTGTACTCATTTCAAAACAAAAACCTTTTGAAAAGTCAGACCCCTTTCGGGTTCTGTTTATTTATTTATTCGACCTTTATCGCAGATTACAAGTTCCATTGTTGTCAACCTGGGCTCTGATACCAACTTTGTAACACCCCGAATCCGTAGGACTCGAGGTGCTACTGGGCTAGGATGTCACCATGGATCCTGACCCTAGCCTGACAACAAGTTCACTGAATCTTACAACAAGGCACATATAGATTAAATACAAAACATAAAACTGATATATATATATATATATATATATATATATATATATATATATATATATATATATATATATATATATATATATATATCGAAAGGTAATACAGAAGTACCGTTGAGTACAAATAAAACATAACTGTACAACAAAAGATCCCATATCCCCGATAACGACCCAGTGTACGGAGCCCTCAGCGGATCAAAACCATAACCGGCATAAACGATATCATGATCATCCTCATTCTAACCCGCAGGCGCGGCAAACCGCTCATACTAGAAAGGAAAGGATCATACTACTCTAAGTAGATCCTGTACAAGACGCGCCTACGGAATGGAAAGACGTAGGGGCGGAACAAGGTAACCCGCAGGCGCGGCAACGCTCGGCCGCAGGCGCGGTGACAGCGGCCGCAGGCAAGCGCAGGCACGGGGGCAGGCGCTGTGACACGGCTACCGTAGGGGCGGTGACAGTGTAGAATGTGATCCCGCGATTCCTCTTCGGCTCTTCCCGTGATCAAATCACGTCTTCTCTCACCCAAAACCAAGCACAAACATATACATACATAAAATAACATCAATATATCTCAACATGCATCTAATCCTAAGCTAGGAAGAGGAATCAAGGAAGAAGAAAGGATGGAAAAACAAAGAGCTCACCTCTACTGCTGGTCTAAGCAAGGAAGAGATCCATAACCATGTAACACCCCAAATCCGCGGGACTCGGGATGCTACGGGCGAGACCTCACAATGGGTCCCGACCCTTAGCCTGACAACAATTTCACCGGACCTTCCAACAAGGCACAATTATAGGTAAAACTCGAAAACGTCCCCTGAAAGGTAAGAATACAACGTGGAAAGTCAGCCGAGTCCTCAAACAACATAACCTGATACGAAGTCTAAACGTACGTACATCCATGAACAACAATATGAAACATAACCCAAAAACGCCCCCGTCATATAATGTACGGAGACCCCGGATGTCCACTCCTCCGCCTCACTCGGCGGCATTCCTAACCTGCAAGTCATCTACACAAACGGTTTAAAACCATTAGCTAATATTCTAAGCATTAGAAAAGCGGTGAAGGCACAAACACATACATAGCACATAACATAAAACACACAAGTCCGGTTTATTATCTTTATATTATTAAGTCGTATCCCGTTCTAATTCAACTACGGTTTGTGACACGAGACCACCGTGGTCTCGCCTCGGTCCCTACTTACCGGCAAAGGATGGTACGGATGCACCCGACCATCTGACCCGCCAGGCTAGTCGCCGAGAACCTCCTAGACTCACTCGGTCGTAGGCAGTGATGTCACCGCCCGTTATCATACACTTGGGCCAACATATACATATAAGGTCGGTGGTCCTAATTACCGGTTTAATTGTTATAACATAACATAAACACACACCACCAAACACACATCAATGCTAATACATAAAATACGAGCTAAGTAAGTCCGGAGACTTACCTCGTCACAAAACCCAAGTCACCACACTCTCGCTTCCCTTAAGGAGGAAGCCCAAAACCTGCTCACAAGAGATATGCATATCAATACATACTCACTCTCAAGAAGTCTTAGACTTCACTCTTAGTGATCTATGCAAGATCACCTAACCCTCAAACTAGGAATGCATCCTAGGTTCATGACGGTCCTTCAGGGTACTCACCACACACTCTCCACACATGAAACAACCCACAACAGTTCATAATTCCACAACATATTAATCCTCAACCAAGGAGGCACAAACTAGCCTAGAAGATCCATCATGCTTAAATGCCATATCCAACAATTCCATCGAGCCTTAAGGGCTCCTATGTTCACAACCACTAAATGACATTCTCAAACTAAACTAGGCCATCCTAAGCATGCTACTACATGATTCAACACAAATCTATGGAAGGAACGAAGAGTGAAGGAGAGGAGAAGCCTACTGTTGCAGAAACGCAGTCGCGGAGTCAAGTTGGCTCCCCGGCGGAGCAGGAGCCTCCCCTGCGGAACCAGAGGCCGCCCCAGCGGAGCTGCCGGCCGCACCCGCGACGGAAGGGAGCCGCCCCCGCGGCCGTCGTGTCCTGGATCCCCGGAGCCGCCCCGCTCAAACTACGGGGGCAGATCATCAGAGCCGCAGGGGCGGCACTAGGAGGCGCAGGGGCGGTTCCAGGAGGCGCAGGGGCGGCGCCAGGAGGCACAGGGGCGGTGCTAGGAGGCGCAGGGGCGGGGCCAGGAGGCACAGGGGCGGTGCCAGGAGGCGCAGGGGCGGCACCAGGAGCTGCAGGGGCGGCGCTAGGAGGCCACAGGGGCGCCAACTTCACTCCGCGGCTGCGTTTTCTTCGACAGTAGGTTCCTCTTCTCCCTTCTTTTTCGTTCCTTCCTTAGTTATGTAGTTGTATCATGTTAGTAGCATTCCTAGGATGGATCTAGAGTAGCTTGAGATGCCACTTAGTGGTTGTGAACCTAGGAGCCCTTAAGGCTCGATGTAGTTGATGGCTACGAGTGTTTTGAGCATGATGGACCTTCTAGGCTAGTTTGTTCCTTCTTGGCTGAGGTTTAAGATCATGTGAGGTTATAAACTGTTGTGAGTTGCTTTCATGTGCTGAGAGTGTGGTGAGTACCTTGGAACCTAGGATGCATTCCTAGCTTGAGGGTTAAGTGATCTTACTTTGATCACTAGAGTGAAGTCTAAGACTTCTTGAGCGTGAGAATGTGTTGATATGTATATCTTCTTGTGAGCAGGTTGTGGGCTTCCTCCCTAAGGAAGCGAGAGTGTTGTGAGTTGAGTGTGGTGACGAGGTAAGTCTCCGTACTTACTTAGCTCGTATTTTACGTATTAGCATCGATGTGTGTTGGTGGTGTGTGTTTGTGTTATTGTTTATGTTATAAACAACAAAACCGGTGAATAGGACCACCGACTTTATATTTTGGCTCAAGTGTATGATAACGGGCGGTGACATCATCTTCCTAGCTCTTGCGAGAGTCTAGGAGGTTCTCGGCGACTAGCCCGGGATGGTAGACGGTCGGATGCATCGGTACCTTTCCTTGCCGGTAAGTAGAGACCGAGGCGAGACCACGGTGGTTCTCGTGTCACAAACCTAAGTTGAATTAGAATGGGATACGTTTTAATAATAAAAAGATAATAAACCGGACTTGTGTATTTGGAGTATGTTTGTGTTATGTGATGTATATGTGTATGTGCCTTCATCTCTTTTCTAATGCTTCAAATATGAGCTAACGGTTTTAAACCGTTCGTGTAGATGCCTTGCATGTTAGGGACGCCTCCGAGTGAGGTGGAGGAGTGGACAGCCGGGGTCTCCGTACATTATAGGACGGGAACGTTTTTGGGATGTGTCTTTGTATTGTTGGATTATGTTGTACGGTTTTTGTTATCTTATCGGAGTTGTTGTCGGTTTGAGGACTCGGATGAGTTTCCACCTTGTATCTTTACATTTCAGTTTCTCGCATACATTATAAACGATTTTGAGTTTTGCCTTTATTTGTGCCTTGTTGGAAAGGTCCGGTGAAATTGTTGTCAAGCTAAGGGTCGGGACCCATTGTGAGGTCTCGCCCGTAGCATCCCGAGTCCCGCGGATTCGGGGTGTTACAAAAGTGGTATCAGAGTCCTAGGTTGACAACATTGGCACTCGCAATCTTTTAAAGGCCGAATGAGGAATTAACAGAACCCAGACGGGTTCTGACTTTTCGTTTTCAAAATTATGTGCATGATTCGGGTTTGGGTTAGAATATACAGGACCACCACTCCTTCCGCAAACCTCGGCGACTTAGATCTCTAGAGTTGATGTATGTATATATATTATTACGTAGTTATTTATATATATGGCCTTAGGATGTTTTTGGATTTTTATGTACCTAGCTATGTATGTGACCTTAGGATGTTTTGGACCTTATTTTGTTGTGATGGAATTCCGGGTGTGTTATATTAGTAGTAATGTGGACATAAAACATATATAGTCTTATATACAGATTCTTATATATATAGTAGCGTACGGAGATACGGACCTAATAGGAAGAGGATAATACGATATCATCACCTTTGAGACGACGTCGTTGGCGTGGGATAGCGTTCATACGTGGAGGAGCACGCTCAGGTATCGAGTTGATCTTTTCGTGGTAACGAACACCATGACGTTTCGCGGATTCCTTTAAAAGGATGTCGAGGAGGAGGAGTAGAGATGACGTAAGCAAGGGGCAACCAAGTAAAAGAAAACTCGAGACAACTTAAGAGTAATCAAGATGGGAGCAACATTAAGTGAAGAGTCAACATGAGAAGGGTACATTCTAACAAGAAGGCGCGTGGACAACTAAAGATGTGAATTGAGGAGGAGAAGGGTGCATTCTAACAAGGTTAAAGGCGGTGTTCCATCACAAGAAGTGAAGCTTTCCTTAGACGCTCCTAAGCTTTGGAGTCAAGATGAGAAACGTGATCGAACCAAGTGTGAAAGATGTAAGATACCATAAGTTAAGCTTATGAGGTACCATTAAGTGAAGAGTCAACATTACGAGAGTTATGAGAAGAATGGCAAGGTGGGGATTCATGCAGAGTTGACCGGTTTCCGTTATGACGATAAGAGGAAGTGTTTATAAATGATGATCCTAAGAAGATGAGAGCAACACGTGGATGCTAACTAACGTTAGAGATTTTGAGAAGACGCACTTACAAGATATCATGAAGCGCGGTTAAGCCTATGAAGGTGAGTCCTGTGACACAACAACGCCGAGAAGGGTATATTTATCTCCCAGAAGGAAAAGGAAGCGTGGAATGAAGAATGAGCTAACGGAGTTTAAGGTAGAGTACCCCGAGAGGGTAGCCTTCATGATAATGGTAACATGGAAGCATAAAAGACTGGTAAGTCATTGACATGGGAGAAGGTCAGTTATCAGCTAATTGGTGACAACCGAGAACGCGCATGTGCGGGGGGTCTATGGATGAGTGTGGGGAGGGTAACCAGACTGTGGGATCATAAAGGAACGGTAACAAGAACATGGAATATATCTTAAACTCATGATTTGAAGTTCATATTGGATGATATCTTAAACTCTTGATTTGAAGTTGTTATGGAGACAACCAGTTTGCGAAAAGAGAGACGGTTATCTCCATTTGTACATCGATTACAATGAGCCGAACAAGATTACAATGAAGAACAAGTACCCCCTTACCACGTATAGATGATCTACTCGACCGGTTGCAAGGGTCGGCGGTCTCTTCTAAAATCGAGTTCAGGTTTGATTGTCACCAATTGAGAAGTCGAGACTGGGATATTGCAAACACGGTATTCCGGACAAACCATGGTCACTACGAGTTGTAGTGATTCCATATGGGCTTACTAATGGCCCGAATAAGACATTTTGGTTTACTCTTGAAGAAGAGAGAAGTTGTATGACCAGTTGTCTCGGGATGACAACCCCCGAAGGATGTGAAAGAAGTTACAAGTTTTCTTGGATGTGCTGATCATTACCGGATTTGTGGATAGATTCTCCAAGTAACACCATCAATGGATAACCTACTCCGGATAAAGATGAAGTATTGAGTGGGACGAAAATGGACAATGGAGTTGTTGAGAGTTAGAAGGAGATACATTGGTGCAACTGTTTTAAAATTGCCTCGAAGTATGATCGGTTTGAAGTGTACAAGTGATTCTTCAAGACATGGTCTTGATTGAGTATTGAGAGACGATGTAAAAGTTATAGCATATATGTCTCGTTACTAGAAGAAGTGTGAAGCAAAGTATTTCCTTCATTACTTAGAACTTGCAACAAGAATTGAGGAAACGTAACATCAAAGTGTGGTTTGACAAGAACCAAAGCCAACGGGGTAAATTGGAAATTCGATCTTCTTAGTTATAGACAAGCAAAGAAGAAACATAATGGAAATGTTCCAGTGAGAAAGACCCGAGAAGGAAGTTGAGTTTCCGATACATCGGACCTTTTTGAGATCTTAGCGCAAGTTGGGAAAGTGTTTTATCGGCTGGCATGGCCGCCGAGAGTAGAGGGTGTCATGGTTGACCCGGAAAAGATAGAGTTTGTTTCCTCATGGCCGCCTCCTAGGACGGTCAAGGAGGTGCGCAGTTTCTTGGGCTTAGCGGGATACTACCGCCGTTTTGTTGAGGGTTTCTCCGTGATTGCACGACCGTTCACTTCCTTGCTGAGGAAGTCTACTAGGTTTGTCTGGTCCGAGCCTTGTCAGCGCAACTTCGGGGAGCTGAAGAGGAGGTTGAACTCCGCTCCCGTTTTAGCCCAGTCTGAGGGCATAGAGGATTTTGTAGTGTATAGTGACGCCTCCAAGCTAGGCTTGGATTGCGTTTTGATGCAGAGAGGTAAGGTTATTGCGTACGCTTCTCAGCAGCTGAAGCCGTACGAGGAGAATTACCCTACCCATGATCTTGAGCTAGCGGCAGTGATTCATGCCCTAAAGATCTGGCGACATTACTTGTACGGGGCTACGTGCCATTTCTTCACAGACCATAAGAGTCTGAAGTATATATTCACTTAGTGGGAGTTGAATAACCGCCAAAGGAGATGGTTGGAGCTGATTAAGGACTTTGACTTAGAGATTTTGTACCATCCGGGGAAGGCGAACGTAGTCGCCGATGCTTTGAGTAGGAGGACACCTCGAGAGGAGGCTATAGCTTGGCTTACGGTTCAGCCACAGTTACAGAAGGATTTGATAGAGTTGGAGTTGGATATCCGGTTCCTGGATACGGACTGTCGTTTGTCCGAGATAGAGGTATTACCTGACCTGTCCGGAGAGATCCGGCAGAAGCAGGAGGGATGTCTCATTTTGACGAGGATCCGGGACAGGATGTCCCGAGGAGAGGCACCGCAGTTTATCACAAGAACAAACGGGCTATTGAGACGCTAGGGACGTATTTGTGTACCGTCGGACCAGGAGTTGAGAGAGCGGATTTTTCATAAGGCACATTCCACACCTTACTCGGTGCACCCAGGCACGAGTAAGATGTACCAGGATATTAGGAGATTTTATTGGTGGGGCGGACTCTAGCCTAATGTAGCTAGATATGTGGCCCAATGCACGACCTGCCAGCTGGTCAAGATCGACCGCCAGAGACACGGAGGAGAGCTTCACCCACTGCTCGTTACCGGTCTGAGACCGAGTAGGAGCTTCGACACAATATGGGTAGTAGTAGATCGTTGACGAAGACCGCGCATTTCATCCCTATACGGGAAACATGGCCGGTGAGTCGTTTAGCCGAGGAGTTTACCCATCAGATTGTGAGATTACATGGAGTACCGAGAACCATCATCTCGGACAGGGACGAGCGTTTTACCTCGAGGTTTTGGCACGCGTCGATTGTGTAAGAGCCTTAGTCTTTCGAGCTAATTTTGGCCTTAGCCACCCCCGCGGGTTCGTGGAGCCGCCCCTGCGGCTTGTGCAGCGTTCCGCCCCTGCGGCTCAAGGAACCGCCCCTGCGGTTTCCGGCGGCTGCAACCGGCTTTGTTGACCGGTTGACTCGTGCTTTACCTTCTCTTCTTACCTTGGGAGCAAGAGTTTCTTCTTCAGTTTTCATTCCCAGTCCAGCTTCTCACGTAATTCTTGCTTCTTCCTTCTTGCTCCTTGATCTTGTTCTTGGTTTCCTTGTGTTTGGGAGAGTTTTGGTGTGGCTTTGTTGTTGTTGGATGATGGGTGATATGTTGCTGAGCTTGAGAGCTAGCTGTTGAGGTTGTTGATCTTCCTTGCAGCCTAGGACCACAAGTGTGGTAAGTCTTCTTCTTTTTCTTCTCTTCTTCCTTTCTTGGTTCTTTGCCTAGCTTAGGATTAGATGTATGTAAAGGTATATTGATGTTAGAATGTGAATGTGTATGTATGTGTGTTGTTATGGCATGATGAAGACGTGATTCCATCACGTGAAGAGCCGAAGAGGAGATCGGGGTTCGCATTCTGCATAGTCTCCGCCCCCGCGGTTGTGAACTGCCGCCCCTGCGGGAACCCTGTCACCGCACCCGCGCCCGGAAACTGCCGCCCCCGCGGCCACGGACCCAGCGCCTGCGCTTGCCTACGGCCACTGTCACCGCGCATGGGGCCGAGCGTCGCCGCGCCTGCGGTTTACCTTTCTCCGCCCCTGCGTCCCTCTTGTCACGCAGGTGCGTCATGTCCCGGGTCTACCTAGAGTAGGGTAGATCCTTTCCTTTCCTAGTATGAGCGGGTTAGTAGCATGCTAGGTACTTGTATGAGGTTAGAATGATGATGAGTATGATATCGTTTATGCCGGATATGGCTTTGAGGTTTATGAGTTAGGATACGATCCTTAAGGAGCCTTTGGGTCTAGGTGTCACCCCTTTGATGGATAGGAGTTTGATATCTGATATTGCCTTGTTATTAGGCAATGTTGATCTCCAGAGTTGGAGCTGATCGGGGTTGAGACTACTACGAGGTTGAGGTAAGTCCGTAGGACTTTCTTAGCTACCATCCTTATATTGGATGTATGCATCAATGGTGATTGTTATATGCTTTATAGCATGCATTATTAATTATTACCGACCTATTGTTTAGTGACCGCCCATTATAGTGGCTGTGACAACCTGCCTTTCATCCCGTAGTGGAGTCTGGGAGGTTCTCTGTAGTTAGGTCAGATCTGGTATACGGGAAAGGCACTAACCATTCCTTATGGTATACAGGATCGTGCGCTTATACCACTCCAGCTGGCTATAGCACTCAGAGGCAAGGATTATATTCCTCGTGTCACATATATTCATATTCATATATATATATATATATATATATATATATATATATATATATATATATATATATATATATATATATATATATATATATATATATATATATATATATATACGATTTGAGTTTTGGACGTTATAAAGATAATAAACCGGGTAAATATGTGATAGCATGATGAGGTTTTTATGTTTCTCTAATGTGTGTTTGTGCTTCTGCATCTTCTATATATATGTGTATGGTTGGCTAACGGTTTTATACCGTGTGGTAGATCCTTTGTAGGTTTGGAGAGTTGCATAGTGATCCAGAGGGGTGATCCCCTGAGGGCTCCGTACATTGGGTTTATACGTGGGATACGGGTTATTTATGTTGTACGGCTTTATGTTTTGGTTTGTACTCAGCGGTTCTTCTATATTACCTTTTGATATGTATATGTATATATCAGTTTGATGTTTTGTTTTAATCTATCTGTGCCTTGTTGTAAGATTCAGCGAACTTGTGTTCAGGCTAGGGTCATGATCCATTGTGAGATTCTAGCCCAGTAGCGCCTCGAGTTCTACGGATTCGGGGTGTTACAAAGTTGGTATTAGAGCCCTGGTTGACAACAATGGCACTTGTATTCTGCGATAAAGGTCGAATAGATAAATAAACAAAACCCGAAAGGGGTATGACTTTTCAAAAGGTTTTGGTTTTGAAATGAGTACAAATGTTTTGGGATATCGTGTACGTGAGTCATCGCCCTCTAAAGACCTCGACAATATAGATATATATAGATATTCTGTTGTGATTGATTTGATATATATCTATACATATGGCATATATAGCCTCCTAAGTTAGGTTTGTGTCCTCTGCAGATGGTTCAGACTAGAGTCTTACTTGCAGCTGGACGGGGTAGGGGTAGACCTCTTCTAGGTAGAAGACGAGGTAGGATTCCCGCTGTTGAGCCACGTGCAGCGGATGAGAGTCGGGAAGATGTTGCTGAGAGTGTCGTTCCCGAGACTGGGAACGGGGCAGTTGAGAGACGGGGATCACAACGAGTCCAGTCAAATGACTCGGATCGTGTCTCCATGGGGGATCAGAGTTCCGTGGTTATATCAGACGAGTAGAAGAGGCTGCCAGAGCAGGGAGACGTGCCCCTGATCTGCGGGCACATGAGGGATCATCTGAGAGATCCCACGGAGTTACTCAGGTGCCAGTTGTACAAGCACATGCTGCTGAGACTATTCGGGTTCAGAAGGAGTATAGAGGGCCTAGACCTGACACTTGGTTGAAGGCATTTCACCAGATGGGTGTACCCCCTTTCTCTGGGAAAGTGGGGTTAGAGGTTGAGTTATGGTTAGGACATGTAGACTCAGCTCTGAAGTCTATTAGATGTCCAACTGACAGACAGATCGAGTTGGTGCAGACTCTGTTTAGAGACTTGGCACAACACTGGTGGAGATCAGTATGGGGTCAGGTTAGTAGTTATGATCAGATGAGGACCATGATTAGAGAGCGTTTATGCCTTGCCTCATCGAGGAGGGAGAAACTGCGAGATTTTGTTGAGGCTTGCTTTGAGGATGTACCAGTCTCAGAGGCGATCATGAGATTTCAGGAGGAGCTGGCATTGTTGGGACCAGCTGCACCTTCTGTAGATCAGCATGTGTATCCTTTCTCCCGATGACTAAGGGATACTACCCGGACCTATAAGGCGGGTTTCCACTGTGAGTCTCTGATGGATTATTAGGACAGAGCTTCCGATTATGAGAGGGAGCGAGCTGGACAAAGGAGAGCTTCTCATACCGGAGGGTCTGAGAAGAGGCAGCGTACTGAGAAGACCAGCGGTACTGGTCGAGTTGTTGGTACAGGGCGAGGTCAGAGACGCCAGAGTTATTCCTCGTCTGCTCCGGTTGCAGATAAGGGACGGCAGTGTTATAACTGCGGTGATCCTGGACATATACGACCAGAGTGTACGAGGCCGCTAGTGACTTGCTACACCTGTGGTAGACCGGGTCACAGAGCTACCTTCTGCCGACAGGGCGGATCTTCATCTCAGCAGGGTTCTTCCCCTGCTAGTGTAGCGGGAGGTGGGCAGAGGCCACCTCAACAGCAGCAGACACAAGGACAGTTGAGGATCCCAGATCACCCTATGACTCAGGGATCTGCTCTTGGGCCGAGTAGAGGCAGAGGTAATGGTGGGAGTACCACAAACACCCGAGGAGTTCAGGGTATAGCTTTTGAGCTGAGGAGTGTAGAGGAGCCAGCTGCACCGACTGTTACAGGTACCATTCTGATCCATGGTTTACCTGTTAGAGTTTTGTTTGATATGGGTGCTACGCATTTATTTATATCTGATGCATGTGTTGAGCATTTGAGTTTAGATACGATTGAGGGGATACCCTTTAGTATAGGGTTACCCGATGGTAGTAGGGTCAGAGGTACCCGTGAGATTCATGGTTGTCCCATTTCTGTAGGGACTCGTGTGTTACTAGTTGACTTCTTTGTCATGCCATTAGTGCATGAAGAAGTCATTCTAGGTATGGATTGGATGGATTGACATTCTGCAGTGTTAGATGTAGGTAGGAGGACTGTCACCCTCTCTACCGAGTTAGGCCAAATAGAGGTTTTCCGAGGTTGGGACCTTGGAAAGTCAGGCATGGTTATCAGTGTGATATGGGCAGCTAGACTGATTGCACAGGGTTGTAAGGCCTTTTGGTGTTATGCCAAGGAGGGGGAGAGTCCAGCATTAGAGGATATCCCAGTGGTCTGTGAGTTTACAGATGTATTTGCTGAGCCGTCCAGTTTGCCACCTCAGAGGAGTGTGGACTTTGGTATTGAGTTAGAGCCGGGTACGAGACCGATTTCGAAGGCCCCATATCGGATGACGTCTCTCGAGATGTTGGAGCTGAAGAAGCAACTCGAGGAGTTGGCTGAGAAGGTTTCATTCGCCCTAGTGTATCTCCATGGGGAGCACCTGTTCCGCCCCTGCGGCTCAGGGAACCGCCCCTGCGGTTTCCGGCGGCTGCAACCGGCTTTGTTGACCGGTTGACTCGTGCTTTACCTTCTCTTCTTACCTTGGGAGCAAGGGTTTCTTCTTCAGTTTTCATTCCCAATCCAGCTTCTCACGTCCTTCTTGCTTCTTCCTTCTTGCTCCTTGATCTTGTTCTTGGTTTCCTTGAGTTTGTGAGAGTTTTGGTGTGGCTTTGTTGTTATTGGAGGATTGGTGATATGTTGCTGAGCTTGAGAGCTAGCTGTTGAGGTTGTTGATTTTCCTTGCAGCCTAGGACCACAAGTGTGGTAAGTCTTCTTCTTCTTCTTCTCTTCTTCCTTTCTTGGTTTTCCTTTGCCTAGCTTAGGATTAGATGTATGTAAAGGTATATTGATGTTGGAATGTGAATGTGTATGTATGTGTGTGGTTATGGCATGATGAAAACGTGATTCCATCACGTGAAGAGCCGAAGAGGAGATCGGGGTTCGCAGAAGAGGAGATCGGGGTTCGCATTCTACATAGTCTCCGCCCCGCGGCTGTGAACTGCCGCCCCTGCGGGAACCCGGTCACCGCACCCGCGCCCGGAAACTGCCGCCCCCGCGGCCACGGTCCCAACGCCTGCGCTTGCCTGCGCCACTGTCACCGCGGTTGCGGCCGAGCGTCGTCGCGCCTGCGGTTTACCTTGCTCCACCCAAGCGTCCCTCTTGTCACGCATGTGCGTCTTGTCCCGGGTCTACCTAGAGTAGGGTAGATCCTTTCCATTCCTAGTATGAGCGTGTTAGTAGCATGCTAGGTACGTGTATGAGGTTAGAATGATGATGAGTATGATATCGTTTATGCCGGTTATGGCTTTGAGGTTTATGAGTTAGGATACGATCCTTATGGATCCTTTGGGTCTAGGTGTCACCCCTTTGATGGATAGGAGTTTGATATCTGATATTGCCTTGTTATTAGGCAGTGTTGATCTCCAGAGTTGGAGTTGATCGGCATTGAGACTACTACGAGGTTGAGGTAAGTCCGTAAGACTTACTTAGCTACCATCCTTATATTGGATGTATGCATGAGTGGTGATTGTTATATGCTTTATAGCATGCGTTATTGATTATTACCGACCTATTGTTTAGTGACCGCCCATTGTAGTGGCCGTGACAACCTGCCTTTCATCCCGTAGTGGAGTCTAGGAGGTTCTCTGTAGTTAGGTCAGATCTGGTACACGGGAAGGGCACTCACCACTTCTTATGGTATACGGGATCGTGCGCTTATACCACTCCAGCTGGCTATAACACTAAGAGGCGAGGATTATATTCCTCGTGTCACATATATTCATATTCAGATATATATATATATATATACGGTTTGAGTGTTGGACGTTATAAAGATAATAAACAGGGTAAATATGTGATAGCATGATGAGGTGTTTATGTTTCTCTGATGTGTGTTTGTGCGTCTGCATCTTCTATATATATGTGTATGGTTAGCTAACGGTTTTATACCGTGTTGTAGATCCTTTGCAGGTTAGGAGAGCTGCATAGTGATCCAGAGGGTGATCCGATGAGGGTTCCGTACACTAGGTTTATACGTGGGATACGGGATATTTATGTTGTACGGATTTATGTTTTCGTTTGTACTCAGCGGTTCCTTTGTATTACCTTTTGATATGTATATATATATATATATATATATATATATATATATATATATATATATATATATATATATATATATCAGTTTGATGTTTTGTTTTAATCTATTTGTGCCTTGTTGTAAGATTCGGTGAACTTGTTGTCAGGCTAGGGTCAGGATCCATTGTGAGATCCTAGCCTAGTAGCGCCTCGAGTCCTACGGATTCGGGGTGTTACAGATTGGGATGGCACCGTATGAGGCATTTTATGGACGGAGATGCCGTACTCCCTTATGTTGGAAAGAGCCGGGGAGTTCTAGCGTTGTAGCTCCAGATCAGGTACACAACGACGTGGCTAGAGTTGCTTTGATTCGAGAGAGGATGTTGGCCGCACAGTGCCGTCAGAGGTCGTATGCGGATAGGAGGCGTTGACGTCTCGAGTTCAAGGTAGGAGCTCAGGTGTGGTTGAGGGTATCACCGACGCGGGGCGTCAGGCGAGTCGGCATTAAGGGGAAGTTAAGCCCCCGATATGTCGGTCCATTCGAGTTCTTCGAGAGAGTCGGTGAGGTGGCATACCGGTTAGCATTGCCACCACGGTTGGAGGGTATACATCCGGTATTTCATGTCTCTCAGGTGAGAGAGTACATACACGACCCGAGGCACATCATAAGCCACGAGGACCTAGTGGTCGAGCCGGACCATACTTTTGAGAGCATCCTACAACGGTTTTAGAGCGGAGTACGAGGCGCCTTCGGTCGAAGGAGATACCGATGTTGAGAGTGCAGTGGTCGAGGCGAGGAGCCGATGAGGCTACATGGGAGACGGAGGATAGTATCCAGAGGAACTATCCCGAGTTTTACACAAATTTAGCGACATCGATAGGACCGTCGGGTTAGTCCCGAGATCTTCCCTTGTTTGTGCTATGTGTTTATGTCATGACGTGTTATGTGAGTTCGTATGAGTGTATGTGTACCTTGCGAGGTCTTATGTGATTTTATACGTAGACTTGGATTAGAGCCGATAGTTGACGTTTTATGAGTTCCATGTGGTTACGAGACGTGGTTGACTGAGAGTGCTGCGTTAAGCATGTTTCGGGACGAAACTTGTTTTTATGGGAGTTAGTTGTAACATCCGGAATTTTTATTCCGGACTTAAGCGTTTTGTAGACCTTCCCGCGTAAGCGGATCAGTTTCCCGCAAGCACGAGGTGCCGAGTGCCGGGATTTATTCCTAAATCCCGAGCCGACTCTGCGTAATTCCCTTTTTCTACTTTCCGACCCCTCGTTCCTAGCTGAGGTGACAAGAGGACAGCCGACCCCTCGTTCCTAGCCGAGGTGACAAGATGTCAGCTGTCCCCTCTCCCTTTTGGTAGCCCCTTGTCCCTCCCTCTCTCTCTCTCCTCTCTTTTCTCTTTCACGTTTATCATTTTCCTCTCTTCCTCTCTTCTCTCTCTTTGCTCTTCTTCCATCTTGGGAGCTCTTGCATGTGTGGACTGCATTAGAGGGAATCCAGATCAAGTGTGGTAAGCTTCTTCCTCTTCCTTCCTTCTCCTTCATTACTATCTTCTCTTTCTTCTTCCCTCCTTCATCCATGACCATGGATGAAGCTCTTGAGAAGCTTCATCCACCGACTTTATATTGTTTATGTTATAAACAACTAAACCGGTGAATAGGGACCGAGGCGAGACCACGGTGGTTCTCGTTTCACAAACCTAAGTTGAATTAGAACGGGATACGACTTAATAATAAAAAGTTAATAAACCGGACTTGTGTGTTTTGGAGTATGTATGTGTTATGTGATGTATATGTGTATGTGCCTTCACCTCTTTTCTAATGCTTCGAATATGAGCTAACGATTTTAAACCGTTCGTGTAGATGCCTTGCAGGTTAGGGACGCCGCCGAGTGAGGTGGAGGAGTGGACAACCGGGGTCTCCGTACATTATAGGACGGGGACGTTTTTGGGATGTGTCTTTGTATTGTTGGATTATGTTTTACGGTTTTGGTTATCTTATCGGAGTTGTGTCTGTTTGAGGACTCGGCTGAGTTTCCACCTTGTATCTTTACATTTCAGTTTCTCGCATACATTATAAACGATTTTGAGTTTTTCCTTTATTTGTGCCTTGTTGGAAAGGTCCGGTGAAATTGTTGTCAGGCTAAGGGTCGGGACCCACTGTGAGGTCTCGCCCATAGCATCCCGAGTACCGCGGATTCGGGGTGTTACAAAATGTCCTTAAAAAATGTCGATTGATAGCCTGTTTTGTAGTAGTCGAGTTGTAACACCCCGGGATTTGGAAACCGAGATGTCACTAGAATGTGAACCACACCGTGGTCCACCAGATTTAGCTTGACAACAATTCCACTATCGGACCTTCCAACAAGAGCACGAAAAAACAATACAACATATCCGACCTTTAATTTATAAATAATTGTATTATCATGCATTTTTAAATCATGTGAAGAAAAAGACATAAACCAAAACTGCGTTGACGACCAACTCAAAGTAACCAAAGGTAAAGACCAACAAGTACGACATTCCCAACAACTAAAGCACACCACGCAACTCCGGTTGATCACCAACTCTGAGAAGTTCCTCCTCGAAACATACCTAAAACTGGAGTTGTCCTAAGATCAACAACATATAAAACCATTAGCTAGCGTCCCAAAATTAGTGTCGGAGCTCCAGAATCAGATCAAACTTGTATGCTTCATATGAGGAACGTCAAATTAAAAATATGAAAATAGCAGTCAAATCTACCACCTATAAATATTATATTTAAGGCTAAGTCAAACAAATAATGTATAGGCCACATTTCAACAAGTCATGCTACTTAACTTCCTAACATTAATCTAATATGACATAACCACAAATAAAACGGAAACCAGTAGTCTAAGTATATCAACGATAAGAAACGTATATACAATAATCCAATAAACATGTAATGCTTATGATGACAATAATTATGATGATCGGTAATGCAATGCAATGCAATGAAATAAATGTATCAACTCTCAACACTCGGCAACGCAAGGTAACGTAACGCTCTATCAAGTCCTCATGTGCCCCTCCGGCGTACTAATGGTTACGAAGATCTGTCATCACGTCTCCCATTTTATATATCCGTCATCTTTCCCCGCGGCTCGGTTCCCACTAGGACACCGTCCAAAAACGTGTATGAACGTTTTTATATATGGAAGGGGCTTCCACCACGTCGCACGATCATGCCTGGGACATCACTCCCTCATCGAGGTCACCATGGCCATGACCGTACCGGTGGTTGCCAATTGTAAAATAATTTAAAATCATATTTAATCCCGCAACTAACATGATTAAATTTCACGTCATTATGTCTTAAAATCCCAATTAAAATCGCAGTTAAATTATCAACCACTTAACTCTCACCCGATTTTGTAACATCCGGAATTTCTATTCCGGACTTAGAGCGTTTTGTCGACCTTTCCCGCGTTAGCGGTTTCAATTTTCCCGCGTTAGCGGTTCAGTTTTCCCGCAGCGCGAAGTACTAAGTGCCTGGATTTATTCCTAAAATCCCGAGCCGACTCGTCGTTATTCCCTTTTCCGCTTTCCGACCCTTCGTTCCAAGCTGAGGTGACAAGAGGTCATTTTCCGACCCCTCGTTCCGAGCTGAGGTGACAAGAGGTCAGTTGACCCCCTTGATCCCCTCTCCCTTTGGCAGCTCTTGTCCCTCTCTCTCTCTCTCTTCTCTTTCACTTTAGTCATCTCCCTCTCTTCTCTCTTCTCTCTCTTGCTCTTCTTCCATCTTGGGAACTCTTGCATGTGTGGACTGTAGTAGAGGGAATCCAGATCAAGTGTGGTAAGCTTCTTCCTCTTCCTTCTTTCTCCTTCATTGTTGTTTTTCCTTTCTTCTTCCTCCTTCCTCCATGGCCATGTATGAAGCTCTTGAGAAGCTTTTTCCTCAAATCCTTACATGTGTTTGTCCTTAGCTTGTTTAGGTCGTGGAGAGGAGGCTAATATCAGTGGTTGATGTTTGGAGAAGACCCAGCAAGAAGAGGAGGACATAGGAGCCAAGGATCCACCGTCGAAGACGAAGAAGACGACGTTCTGCTGCTCAAACGCGCGGGCGGATCAACAGAGCCGCGGTGCGGATCCAGGACACCGCAGGGGAGGCTCAGGCCACCGCAGGGGTGCGCGCCAGGGCACCAGGAGGCGCGCAGGCGGCACCCAGGAGGCGCCAGGCCGGCACCAAGAGGCTCCAGGAGGCGCAGGGGCGGCGCTAGGGCCGCGGGGTGGTGACAGATCCGTAGGGGCGCCAGCTTGACTCCGCGGCTGCGTTTTGTTCAACAATAGGCTCTCTTCTCCCTTCCTCTTCGTTCCTTCCTTAGTTAAGTAGTTGTACCCTGTTAGTAGCATGCCTAGGATGGATCTAGAGTAGCTTGTGATGCCACTTAGTGGGTGTGAACCTAGGAGCCCTTAAGGCTCGATGTAGTTGATGGTTATGAGTATGTTGAGCATGATGGACCTTCTAGGCCATAGCTTGTTCCTTCTTGGTTGAGGTTTAAGATCATGTGAGGTTATAAACTATTGTGAGTTGCTTTCATGTGCTGAGAGTGTGGTGAGTACCTTGGACCCTATGATGCATTCCTAGCTTGATGGTTAGGTGATCTTGCTTAGATCACTAGAGTGAAGTCTAAAACTTCTTGAGCGTGAGCATGTATCGATATGCATATCTCTTTGTCAGCAGGTTGTGGGCTTCCTCCTTAAGGAAGCGAGAGTGTTGTGAATTGAGTGTGGTGATGAGGTAAGTCTCCGGACTTACTTAGCTCGTATTTTACGTATTAGCATCGATGTGTGTTGGTGGTGTGTGTGTGTGTGTTATTGTTTATGGTATAAAAAACTAAACCGGTAAATAGGACCACCGACTTTATATTATTTTGGCCCAAGTGTATGATAACGGGCGGTGACATCATCTGTCTAGCTCTTTGCGAGAGTCTAGGAGGTTCTCGGCGACTAGCCCGGGCGGGGTAGACGGTCGGATGCATCAGTACCATTCCTTGCCGGGTAAGTAGGGGACCGAGGCGAGACCACGTGGGTTCTCGTGTTACAAACCTAAGTTGAATTACAACGGGATACGACTTAAATAATAAAATAATAAACCGGACTTGTGTGTTTGGAGTATGTATGTGTTATGTGATATATGTGTGTATGTGCCTTCACCTCGTTTCTAATGCTTCAAATATGAGCTAACGGCTTTAAACCGTTGTGTAGATGCCTTGCAGGTTAGGGACGCCGCCGAGTGAGGTGGAGGAGTGGACAGCCGGGGTCTCCCGTACATTATAGGATGAGGACGTTTTTGGTTATGTTTTCGTATTATTGGATTATGTTGTACGGTTTAAGTTTTCTTATCGGAGTTGTGACGTTTTGAGGACTCGGCTGAGTTTCCACCTTGTATCTTTGGATTTCAGTTTCTCGCATACATTATAAAACGATTTGAGTTTTGCCTTTATTTGTGCCTTGTTGGAAAGGTCCGGTGAAATTGTTGTTAGGGCTAAGGGTCGGGAACCATTGTGAGGTCTCGCCCCGTAGCATCCCGAGTCCCGTGGATTTGGGGTGTTACACAATTTAATCAAATTTAAGTTCACTACAAAAATTCCGAAATCCGGTTATTACAATCACCAAGCCCAATCACCAAGGACCGTACATAATTATCTTTGTAAAACCGGTTCTAGTTCTTTAAAGTCAAATGCTCGAACCATCATCACATCCATATACAACTTCAAGAAACTCTCGGCATTTGTCTTCGAGTATCAACAAAGATGCCGATTGTCATGTTTCATTAAGATTTAGGAAGGATAAATATGATGAAGACATGACTCTGGTGGTGCTTAAATGCTCCCAAATAACACAAATCAAATCCAAAAATTATAATAGAACCCTACAAAACATAACACCCAACATTAGCAAATTGATTGTACATGCCGAATAAATAAAATTGAAAACAAATGACCATTAATGAGGGGTGCAAGTGGTGATTTAATAGATATGATGAAAACTATCTAGCACGTTTCTCATTAGTTTACACTTCTTGATAAGAACAATCGGATAAAAGAGTCTTAAGAAGATTCTTAGTAAAACTCAAATTTTCAAATTGAGTGTGCAATATTTTGATTAGTGATTAATTCAACCAATTATGATTTTTTTAAATTCAAACCATCTACCTAAATTTAAAATAAAAAATTGGACTAAAGTTTTTCGGTGAATATTTTTTGATTATGATCTACCGATTTGATTGATGTTTTACGTAACAAACTATACTTTGGGATCAAATAGATTTTTGTTTACAAAATATATTTCCGGAACAGTTACCTACAATTTTGATAGATATTTTAGTTTATAAAATATATTTCCGGGAATCATTATCATTATTATTATATATATATATTATATATATATATATATATATATATTATATAATATTTATATATATGTAACAAATCATAATTTTGGATTAATTCGTAAAACTTTAAAACCTTAGAGAAGAGTTTTTTTCAAGTATAAGTTTGCAATAGTATTCTTTTGTGTTGATACAAATTTTGAATCTAAAATGTCCTTAAAAAACGTCGATTGATACCCTGTTTTGTAGTAGTCGAGTCAACCATTGGAGTCGTGCATCAACTTTGAAAGATCTATCCTTCTCTCTCTTTCCTTATCTTCTCTTAGAGATATATTTTTTTGGTAGATATGATTTGATTTTGTAGATATGCTTTTAGGATAGTCCAAAGCATATAAATAAGGTTATTTGCCCATTAGTTGCAATATTTAGTTTTTACATTCAATTTAGATTTTACCAACTTTCATGGACGTCATACTATCAGGCGACAATCGACTCTATCTCCCCTTGTTGTCGACTTGATCAATTTATGTTTTCCGTTTCAATAAAGAAGAATTTTCTTTAAGTATGTCTTCATATATTTTTTTTATTGTTGATAGGTTTATAAAGTATGACTTTGTATGATAAATATATGTTGTTTTGTGGCCAATTATATCCTTTTGAATATGTGTGTTATTTTTTAAGTTATGTTGGTTCTATGATTTTCCAATGCAAGATGTATGAGTTGTGCATAATGAATTGTATGGTCTATTTGTACTTCAACGCATTATTTGCAAGGTACGAGAGTTGTGTGAAATTTGTGTCATTATATCATACATGATGCGAGAGCTGCGTAGGAAAGTTTTCTTTATAGCGTTATTAAGATAAAAAATTGAATGTAATTACAAATGAAGATTTTATGTGCATTGTTGTGATGCTTCGGATTTTGGAACTCTTGCAAATTTGGGTTTAAATTTGACTGGTTCAAAACCCTTAAACTCTAAATTTCTCCTTTGTGTCAGTAAGTCGAGTAGGCCACCTTCACTTGTCGATTAAATTGTGTTTATTAAGTTTTTGTCTTTTTTTTTTACTTTTGTATTCTCTACCAAACCATTCCTTTCTATCTTGATCGAGTGAACTCCACTAATTGGTCCACTCGATCCTTTGTCTTTTGTTTCTGTATTTAATTTTCATTTTAGTTTTAAGTTTTTTGATTAATCAATCAAATCATTACATCAATCTCTTTGTATTCGATCTTAACCCTCGTACTACAATCTAGTATTATTTATTTATTTGCATGATTTGAAACCCTCATTTAATCCTTCGTCACTAATTTATTTTTTAGTTGGTTCGAAACTCTAAAAACCATGTCGTTTTCTCTCACTACTACTAGATCGAGTCAATTGACAATGTCAATCAGCTTAATCATGTTTTGTTTATCATGTGTCTTTGTTCTCCTTTTTGTCGATTTTAATTTTAATCTATGTTCATCTCTTTATGCCTTGATGGAATCGATTCTATTGCTTAACTAACTCAATTCAAATTTTCTATTTTCCTTTAATTTTTTAGATTTTCGATTAATTATTTAAAACAATTACATCATTCACCATGTGTGGACTTTACAATAGTTCATTGAAACAATTTTTTAACAGTGTCTTTTCTCGTTATAACTTTCTGTTATTTGGATATCAGTATCTTACATATATGTACGATACATACATGTATTAAATCTTCATTTTGTAATTGACATTTCTTCGACTTTACTATAAGGTCAGCAAATGCATTGTTAATTTTCTCCTATCGAGCCGTTATAACGGGGTGTCAAGTGCTAATAAAAAACGAAAAAGCTATATACACGATATTTTGCTTTACTAACTTTCAAAAAAAAAAACTCGCAATCTGACGGCGCAAAGAGTTGGAGACCAATTTTTCTTGTAGGTGTTCTCATTTGGAGCCAACTTAAAATGGAATTCTCGTAGTACGGAATGTACTCGATTAATGAAATGAGATGTAAATACTAGGATTTAGAAGAGTCGTTTGTTGAAGTTGCACAATTTGACACAAATAGGAACAAGTTGGTTGTCATAGTTGCAAGGAACTTGTGATGGATTTTCTAAAGCCTCGTATGTAGTTCCAATGGATTAAAAGCCTCGTATCACTCAATTTATAATCAAGTGCGTTCTGTTTGTACGAGAAAATGACTTCCCTTTTAAGTCCACATTAGAACAACTACAAGGAGAAGAACATAATTGAAATAAAATGAAGATTCATATGTGAAGAATATAGTCTAAGAAAAATTGCTTCAATTTGAGGTAAATGTTATATATATAAGTCCTTGCGCTATTGCACTAGTTTGAGGATTTTGTTTCTAAAGTTGTCGTATGGTATTTGAACGTCGACTTTTTGAATTTCTTTTATCCACTTATCGCATTTTAAGTTGTTACAAGAAAGAGGTAACGAGCACAGACATAACCTCTTCTTCTTTATCAAACAAACTCTCTAGTTGAAGAGTCATCATTATGACTTAATTCTTAAAACTAATAATATATTATATGTGTTGCTCCAGGTATCAGATATCAATTTGATATCAATATACTGAAATACCAAACATAGAATATGGTATGGTTGATACCCATACTGATACCTTTAATTATGATATCAATACCAAACAACCCGTTAATTGGTTTAACAATTAAAATTGCCTTTTAATTAAACCATTTTCACTTAGACGCCACGACTTTCATCCTCTTCAAACTATCAAGCCCGACACCAAGGACCATACTCCATCACCAAGCCAAATACCAAGGACCGTACATAATTATCTTTGTAACACCGGTTCAGTTATGTAAAGTCAATGCTCGAACCATCATCACATCCATATACAACTTCATAAAACTCTCGGCATTTGTCTTCGAGTATCAACAAAGATGCCGATTTTCATGTTTAATTAAGATTTAGGAAGGATAAATATGATGAAGACATGGCTCTAGTGGTGCTTAAATGCTCCCAAATAACAAAATCAAATCCAAAAATTATAATAGAACCCTACAAAGGACAAATCAACAAACATAACACCCAACATTAGCAAATTGATAGTACGTGCGGAATAAATAAAATTGAAGACAAATGACCATTAATGAGGGGTGCAAGTGGTGATATATAGATATGATGAAAACTATCTAGCACGTTTCTTATTAGTTACACTTCTTGATAAGAACAATCGATAAAAGAGTCTTAAGAAGATTCTTACTACCTCAAATTTCAAATTGAGTGTGCAATATTTTGGTTAGTGATTATTCAACCAACTATGATTTTTTTTAATTCAAAACCATCTACCTAATTTAAATAAGAAATCGGACTAAAGTTTTTCGGTGAATATTTTTTGATTATGATCTACCAATATGATTGATGTTTTGGGTAAAAAACTATATTTTGGGATCAAATAAACTTTAGATTACAAAATATATTTCCGGAACAGTTACCTACAATTTTGATGGCTTTTCATCTGATGGGAGTACCACCTTTCTCTGGGAAGGTGGGGTTAGAGGTTGAGTTATGGATAGGTTATAAGGACTCAGCTCTGTAGTCTATTTGGTGTCATGCAGACAGACAGATAGAGTTAGTGCAGACTCTGTTCAAAGACTTGGCACAACACTGGTGGAGGTCAGTATGGAGTCAGGTTACCAGTTATGATCAGATGAGGACTATGATCAGAGAGCGTTTCTGCCCTGCCTCATTGAGGAGGGAGAAACTGAGGGATTTTGTTGAGGCCGGGTTTGAGGATGTACTAGTCTCGGAGGCCATTAGCAGATTTCAGGAGGAGCTGGCATTGCTGGGACCAGCTGCACCTTCTGCAGATCAGCATGTGTATCTTTTCTCCCGACGACTGAGGGATACTACCCGGACCTACATGGCGGGATTTCATTGTGAGTCTTTGATGGATTATCAGTACAGAGCTTCCGATTATGAGAGGGAGCGAGCTGGAAAGAGGAGAGCTTCTCATACCGGAGGGTTTGAGAAGAGGCAGCGTACTGTGCAGACCAGTGGTACTGGTGGAGCTGTTGTTACAGGGCGAGGCCAGAGACGCCAGAGTTATTCCTCGTTTGCACCCGGTTGCAGATAAGGGACGACAGTGTTATAACTGTGGTGATCCTGGACGTATACGACCAAAGTGTACGAGGCCGCTAGTGACTTGCTACAATTGTGGTAGACCGGGTCACGGAGTTGTCTTCTGCCGACAGGGCGGAGCTTCATCTTAGCAGGTTTCTTCTCCTGCCAGTGTAGCGGGAGGTGGCAGAGGCCACCTCAGCAGCAGCAGACACAAGGACAACAGAGAGTCCCAGATCGTCCTACAACTCACGGATCTGCTCTTGGGCGAGTAGAGGTAGAGGTCGTGGTGGGAGCACCATTGACACTAGAGGAGTGCAGAGTAGAGCTTTTGAGCTGAGGAGTGCAGAGGAGCCAACTGGACCGACTGCTACAGGTACCATTCTGATTCATGGTTTACCTGTTAGAGTTTTGTTTTATATTGGTGCTACGCATTCATTTATATCTAATGCATGTGTTGAGCGTTTGAGTTTAGATACAATTGAGGGGATACCCTTTAGTATAGGGTTACCCAATGGTAGTAGGGTCAGAGGTACCCGTGAGATTCATGGTTATCCCATTTCTGTAGGGACTCGTGTGTTACTGGTTGACTTCTTTGTCATGCCGTTAGAGCATGAAGAAGTCATTCTAGGTATGGATTGGATGGATAGACATTCTGCAGTTTTAGATGTAGATAGGAGGACTGTTACCCTCTCTACCGAGTTAGGACAAATAGAGGTTTTCCGAGGTTGGGACCTTGGAGAATCAGGCATGGTTATCAGCGTGATATGGGTAGCGAGATTGATTGCACAGGGTTGTGAGACCTTCTAGTGTTATGCCATGAAGGAGGGGGAGAGTCCAGCATTAGAGGTTATCCCAGTGGTCTGTAAGTTTACAGATGTATTTGCTGAGCCGGCCAGTTTGCCGCCTCAAAGGAGTGTGGACTTTGGTATTGAGTTAGAGCCTGGTACGAGACCGATCTCGAAGGCACCATACCGGATGACGCATGTCTAGATGTTGGAACTGAAGAAGTAACTCGAGGAGTTGGCTGAGAAGGGTTTCATTCGCCCTAGCGTATCCCCATGGGAGGCACCTGTCATCTTCGTACGAAAAAAGGATGGATCGTTGAGACTGTGTATTGATTACAGAGAGCTGAACAAGGTGACCATCAAGAACAAGTATCCATTGGCTCATATTGATGACTTGATAGATCAGCTTCAGGGTGCGATAGTGTTCTCCAAGTATGACCTGCACTCAGGGTATCACCAGCTGAGGGTCAGAGAGCAAGATGTGCACAGGACAGTATTCCGAACCAGATATGGACACTACAATTTTGTAGTGATGCCATTTGGGCTTACGATTGCCCCATCAGTCTTCATGGAGTTGATGATCAGCGTATTCATCGACTTCTTGGATCAGTTTGTGGTAATCTTCATAGATGACATTTGGTGTACTCTCGCAGTAGAGAGGAGCATGTAGGACAACTGAGGACTGTATTGCAGGTTTTACGGGATAGAGAACTTTATGCTAAGTTCTCTAAGTGTGAGTTCTGGGTGCCAGAGGTAGCATTCCTGGGTCATATTGTTTCCGCCGAGGGGATCAAGGTTGATCCGGCGAAGATAGTGGCAATAGCAGCATGGACGACACTGACGAACGTCTAGGAAGTACGAAGCTTTCTCGGCCTAGCCGGTTATTACCGACACTTTGTGGAGGGATTTTCTGTGATTGCCCGTCCACTGACGAGTCTGCTGAGGAAGACTTCCAGGTTTGTGTGGTCTGAGCAGTGTATGTAGAATTTTGAGGAGCTGAAGAGACGTGTGACTTCCGCTCTTATCTTAGCACAGCCAGAGGGCACCGCTGATTTTGTGGTTTACAGTGATGCATCCAAGCTAGGCTTGGGATGTGTGTTGATGAAACGAGGCAGAGTGATTGCATATGCGTCTAGACAGCTGAAGACGTATGAGGAGAACTACCCGAACTCATGACTTGGAGTTGGCAGCGGTAGTTCATGCCCTGAAATTTGGAGACATTACCTGTATGGTGCTACATATCAGATCTTCACAGACCATAAGAGTCTGAAGTATATTTTCACGCAGCGGGAATTGAATAACCGCCAGCGTAGGTAGCTTGAGCTGATCAAGGATTTGATCTGGAGATTATGTATCATCCGGGGAAGGCGAACGTTGTCGCTGACGCCTGAGCAGGAAGACGCCTCGAGAGCAGGCGATTGCGAGGCTGACAGTTCAACATCAGTTACAAAGAGACCTGATATGGTTAGAGTTGGACATCTAGTTTCCTGATGAGGATGTCCGACACTGATGAGGATCCGAGAGAGGATGTCCGGGGATGAGGCACCACAGTTCCTTATAGGAGCAGATGGAGTGATGAGACGCCGCGGTCGCATCTGTGTACCCGCTGATGCAGATCTGCGCCATAGATATTATAGGAGGCTCACTGTACACCTAACTCCGTGCACCGAGGTACGAGTAATATGTATCAGGATGTGAGACGTTCATATTGTTGGGGAGGGCTGAAGCCGACGTAAACAGATTTGTGGCACAGTGTGCGACCTGTCAGCAGGTCAAGATTGAGCATTGCAGACATGGAGGTGAGCTCCATCCACTACCTGTTCCATAGAGGAAGTGGGAGACGTCATCATGGACTTTGTGACGGGGCTGAGACCGAGCAAGAGTTTTGATGCTATCTGGGTTATAGTGGACATATTGACGAAGACGACACGTTTCATCCCTATTCGGAGAACGTGGCCGGTGAGCAGATTAGCTGAGGAGTACACTAGACAGGTACTGACTCCATGGTGTACCGAGGACGATCGTCTTTGACAGAGATGGGCGATTTACCTCGAGGTTTTGGCAGCAGATTCAGACTGCCCTGGGGACGAGTTTGCACTTCACTATTGCGTTTCATCCTCAGCACAGATGGTCAGTCAGAGAGGACCATTCAGACACTGGAGGATATGCTGCGAGCTTGTGTGTTGGACTGGAGACAAGTGTGGACAGATCATCTCCCACTAGTTGAGTTCTCGTACAACAACAGCTGACATGCATCGATTGGGATGGCCCCATATGAGGCACTGTATGGACAAAGATGTCGTACTCCGTTATGCTAGGATGAGCCGAGCAGTGTTAATGGGTTGACACCTGATCAGATTTAGGATGATGTGGTTCGTGTAGCACTGATTAGAGAGAAGATGTTGACTGCACAAAGCCGTCAGAAGTCTTATGCAGATAGGAGGCGTAGACCCTAGAGTTCAGAGTAGGAGCCCATGTGTGGTTGAGAGTGTCTCCGAGGTGTTAGACGTTTTGGTATTAAGGGGAAGTTGAGCCCCGATATGTCGGACCGTTCGAGATTCTGGATCGGGTTGGGAGTGGCAACATACAGATTAGCCTTGCCTCCGAGATTAGAGGGTGTTCACCTGTGTTTCACGTGTCTCAGCTGAGGGAGTATATACTAGATCCGAGACATATTTGTGAGTTATGATGATTTGGTGGTTGAGCCGGACCACACTTTTGTTGAGCACCCGATTGCAGTCCTAGAAACGAGGTATGAGTCGCCTACCTTCGAAGGACATATCTATGTTGAGGATACAGTGGTCGAGACGAGGACCCTGATGAGGCTACATGGGAGATTGAGGATAGTATTCAGAGGAATTATCCAGAGTTTTATGCGCGAGATAGATGTACCAGTAGGATCGACGAGTAGATCTTAGTACTATCTTGGTGAGTGTTATGCTTTTGTGCTTATATGCTATGATGTGTTTATTTTCGTACTAGCTATGATGTGATGTGTGATCTATTAGATCTTGTGGCTAGTGCGATTGATTTTAGCTAGAGATGGTTCTTTTCCTCCATGCTATTGTGATACGATTAAGTTTAGCTGGAGATGGTTATTCCTCCATGCTATTTTTGGTGGATATAGTATGGCTAGAGATGTTTTTCCTCTAGGCCTTTGTGATGTGATGATGATGGTTTGGCTAGCGATGTTTTTCCTCTATGCCTGGATAGTATAGTGATCTTATGGCTGGAGATGATGAGTTCCTCCATGCCTGTGCTTGAGGTTATAGAGTGATATAGGGTTGATACAACCGTGCGGAGATGTGATACTCCGATAGAGAGAGTTATACCTCGGCTTTTGAGTCCGAGTGGTTTTTAGGCTTCACAAGTTTTGGGACGAAACTTGTTTTTAGAGGGTGAGGTGTAAGAGCCTTAGCCTTTGAAGCTTGTTTTGGTCTTAGCGCCCCCGCAGGTTTAGGGAGCCGCCCCTGCGGCTGAGTTCAGTGATCCGCCCCTGCGGCTCAGGGAACCCCCGCGGTTTCCTGCGGCTATAGCCGTCTTGTTGACCCTTGAACCGTGCTTTACTCTATTTCCTTCCTTCCTTCTTAACCTTTCCCTTGGCTTGCTGAGCAAGGGTTCTTCATTTCCCAACTTTCTCACGTCCTTCTTGCCTCCTTTTTTCTCCTTGATCTTGTGTTGGTTTCTCTTGGTTTGGAAGAGGTTTTGTGTGGCTTTGGTGGATGTTGATGTGTGTACTGTGGCTGAGCTTGGAAGCCAGTTGAGGTGTTGGTTGTGATCATTCATTGGATAGGCCATTGTAGTGGTAAGCTCCTTGCTTCTCCTTCTCTTCTTCTTTGATTCCATTCTATCTTTCTTAGCTTAGGATTAGATGTTCTAGTGTGTATTGATGTTAGAATGTGTATGTTTATGTATGTGTTTGTCTTTGGAATGAAGAAGACGTGATTGATCACGTAAAGAGTGGAAGAGAACTCGGGAGGCTACGTTTTGCACTGTCGCCGCCCCCGTCTGGAAGCCGCCGCACCTGCGGGAACCTTGTCACCGCTCCCGCGCCCGGAAGCCGCCGCACCTGTGGCCACGGTCCTAGTGTCAGCGCCCGCGTGTTTTCCGCGCCCTGCGTTTGCCTGCGGCCACTGTCACCGTGCCTGCGGCCGAGTGTCACCGCCGCTTGCGCGTTTTGCCTTGCTCCGCTCCTGCGTCTTTCCGTTCCGCAGGTGCGTCTTGTCTGTAACACCCAAATCCGCGGGACTCGGGTGCTACGGGGCGAGACTCACAATGGGTCCCGACCCTTAGCCTGACAACAATTTCACCGAACCTTCCAACAAGGCACAAATAAAGGCAAAACTCGAAAACGTTTATAATGTATGCGAGACACGAAATGTAACTAATACAAAGTGGAAACTCAGCCGAGTCCTCAAAACAACACAAACCCGATCGAAAGTCTAAAACGTATAACAACATCCCCAAACAAACGATATAAAACATAACCCAAAAAACGTCCCGTCCTATAATGTACGGAGACCCCGGCTGTCCACTCCTCCACCTCACTGGGCGCGTCCCTAACCTGCAAGTCATCTACAACACGGTTTAAAACCGTTAGCTCATATTCTAGGCATTAGAAAACTGAACGCTAAGCGGGAAGGTGGACAAAACGCTCTAAGTCCGGAATAAAAATTCCGGATGTTACATACTACAATAATCAGGTTCATTCTCATAAAGCACTTTACAGTTAATAATCACACCATCATCGAATTTTAAGGTGACTTCATGCAAAACTTCACAAGCAAAATTAACCTCAATCAAAACCCTAGCGTAGGCACCACGTTTTCTAGACTCGGTAACCTTATCAACATATAGAGGCTTTCCAAGCTTGGAAGCCACTCTACAAGAATATCATGAGTCCAAAAGTCATTAGGAATACCAAAAGTACGAGTCAGAGGGGACCGTGGCAACATCTTTACGGATCAAAGAAAACTTATCCGGAATCAGCTTCAAGAGAAGCGGTCTCCCAAAAAAAAAAGGTCCATCCATCAAAACCTTGTCCATATCATGATCATTATTAAAAGTGAAAATCATCCAACCAGATTCTATGCGAAAATCAGATTTAACATTCCACTTCTTCATAAGGCCATAAGTAGTAGAGTTCTTGGATTAATAACCTACAAATTTTCCTAGAAGACTATATCCCCATACAACATGCTTGGGCAAAGCTTCGTCACATCGAGTTTTAAACATGCTCATCAAGACAAGGGGTATAAGAGAGTTTACCACCAAGGCCTTCATTCATAAAGACCTTTTTCGGAGACCTATTCCAAGCATTTTGAGTCGGAATCGGGCCGGCTTGAATCTACCATTTGTCTCGGTCGGTGTTGGAAGGATTGGGGATCGCTCATCGTGTTTCTCTTTGTCACCTTATCCACTAAAGGAGTAGATACTCCAGCCATGGCATCCCATTTCCCGTGTCCGAAGTGGTCTTCATGTCAAGTGGATTAGACACATTTTCCACGACATTCAACTTGCATTATCACTCGCAACATCATTCAAATTATTAGTATTGCCAACATGAATATCATTAACAATCCAATTAACACTCTCATGATTCATCGTATTGTTATCATTAGAGTTAACTCCAACATCATTATAAACAACAGCCAAAAGATTTTCATGTTTAGTAACATTGTTATCATTTAACATCATATTAGGGGTGTCTATAGAGCTAGCAATACGTCTAGAAACTTGGTGATTCGATTCGTATCTTTGCACAGTTCATCATCTGATAACATGTTTGGGCTGTCCTTAGCCAAGACCAAGTTATTATCATCATTATCATGTTCATCAAGTACAAGTTCTACCATGGTGTTAGCAAGTTGTTCAGTTTCTGCTATATCATTAGTTGGTTTACCATCAAGAGTAACCTGCCAACATCCGTCAATTCATCACTGGTGCGAGTTCGATTCATCACTGTAGTTTTCAGGCAACCAGAGGTATCACCACATCCTCCTCTGTGATGGTAATTACGACACTAGACTGAGAAACTCCTGTCAGTGTAAAAGCAACTCTTGCAGTGGCATCCAAGGACGCATCCTCCACGGTTCCAAACTGATCAGCCTCCCGTCTGAACCAGATCAACCCCTGCAGTGGCATCAAGGATGCAACCTCCACGGTTTCAGGCTGAGCAGCTCCCGTCTGAACCAAATCATCCCTGCAGTGGCATCCAAGGACGCAGCCTCGACAGTTTCCAGCCGGTCAACTCCCGACTGCTCTCCAAGCCTATCAACAGAGGCAAGTGGAGGGTGAGGAAAAGAGATTATATCCAAAAGGTTAGACCGTACCTGGAGGGAGTTCGCATCCTTGGCGCCAGCATCAACAATGGAGGAAGTCGTAGTCGAGTTGCCCTTGTTCTTTCCCAGACGCCGGATTGCACTTTCCTTACGCGGCTAGAGACTGGAGGCTTGGGCACCAAGTCCTTTAGGTAGAACTCCCTAGTCCGTGGCACTGGGCCGCCGGAGATCCCGGGACCTTCCCCTGGCCGCTTATTCTTAGCCATGGCCGTAATCGGCCGCCAGCGAAGTTTCCCTAAAAACCGCCAAATGTTAGATTAAGGAACGGTAACCAATTCACCGATATTGGAGTAGGTTTTGCTAGGAATTGAGGGGAGAATCTATATCCGGTGCTTGACAATACGGACGAATCAATTTGGAGAAGGAGAGGAACAAATCAATCGAAAGCCGTCCAGCGATGCGAGCCCTAGCAAGGCACCCTTAAAGATCGGGTCTTCACCCTTGGAACGCCAAATCGAGAGATTGGACCATCAGCTTGCTCATAATTTCACGCTGGATCTAATCCGCAACTTGATTTTGCAAACAATCACAAGCAAGAGGATGAATCGAGTAAAACAGGCGCTCGAATTGGACAAGTAACACCTACGAAAAAAATCGCCCTAAAATCGTCCTCAAAATCGCCTCTTTGAACGGAAAAATATGGGGTGAGAGAGGTTAAATTAATAGGAACGGAAATGAGAGCGTTAAGTGATTTAATAATGTTAAGAATAGTATGCACTTCTGAGATAGTGTTAGTCTAGTGAAATGACCATGCTAAGGTTAAGAGAACTTGAAATGGACATCTTGGTCTACGAACCCAATTTGTTACAGAAAGTCAGAGTATCGATGCTAGATATCGTACCTTTATTATTGAGAATAATAAGTCGAGTATTATTAAGGGCGAACGAGTTCTAAGGTTGATAATATAAATGTTCATCAGGATAATCGGATCTTTGACTAGCGAGATTGCGAGACGTGGAGACCAGTATTAATAAGTTGAGTTCGTATGACTCACTTAGTTACCTTTTAATACCAAGTGTGCACTAGGGTAGTGTGTGTTATTAATGTGAAATAAAATGAATGAACTAGATCACCGTATTTATTATTTTAAGATAGGCACAAGTGTATGATAACGTGCCGTAACCTTCGGTCCGGGCCGATGGTGCCGGAGGATTGCCCTGCGACCAGTCCAGTAGTGTGTATGGGGGAGATGCATCAAAACCAGTCCTACTGGTAAACTGGAACGGGGGCAAGAGTCGGGAGACTCTTGTGTTACAAGAAAAAGCTGGAAAATAGAATGACTCGATTCACGTAATGAAAGATAATAGACTGGGACATTGTGTGTTGCATGCTGAGTGATTTACAATACTTCCTTATGTGTGTGTGCGCTTTAGTGACCTTAGTATTAGAATTGTAGCTAACGGTTTTACCGTGTTGTTTGGTTTTGAAGGATAGATCTCTAACGAGAAATCGGGAGTGGAGTGACCAGCCGGGTTTCCGTACTAGGAGTTTAAGTGTTGGGTTATATTTTATGTTTTATTTATTTTATTGCAGTAGAGTTGGTATAGTATACAGTTGGCTGATTTACGGGTCTAGACTCTATTAAGATTTATTTACGCATTTGTAAAAGAATTAATATTTTAATATTTGTGCCTTGTTGCAAGATCCGACGTTATTGACGTCAACCTAAGGCCGGGACCCACTCTGAGGTTCTAGCTAGTAACACTCCGAGTTCCTTAAATTCGAGGTGATACAAATAGTTTCTTTCTCGGTTATACTTTCTCTTATTTGATATCAGTATCTTACAAATAGTACGATACATACATGTATTAAATCTTCATTTGTAATGACATTTCTTCGACTTTACTATAAGGTCAGCAAATGCAATTGTTAATTTCCTCCTATGGAGCCATTATAACGAGGTGTCAAGTGCTAATAAAACACGAAAAAGCTATATACAGGATCTTTGCTTTACTAACTTCAAAAAAAAACTCGCAAATTGACGGCGCCAAGAGTTGGAGCCCAATTTCTTTGTAGGTGTTCTCATTTGGAGCCAACTTAAAATGGAAGTCATTTCTCGTAGTACGGAATGTACTTGATTATAAAATGAGGTGTAAATACATGGATTTAGAGGAGTCATTTGTTGAAGTTGCACAATTTGACATAAATAGGAACAAGTTCGTTGTCATAGCTGCAAGGAACTTGTTCCTAGTTGTATGTAATTGTGCAACTCCAACAGATGGATTTTCTAAAGCCTCGTATATACACCTCAATTTATAATCAAGTACGTTCCGTTGTATGAGAATAACTTCCCTTTTAAGTGTGATCCACATTAGAACAACTACAAGGAGAAGAAAATAATTGAACTGAAATGAAGATTCATATATGAAGAATACAGTCTAAGAAAAATTGCTCCAATTTGAGGTAAATGATATATAAGTCCTTGCGATCTTGCTCTAGTTTGAGGATTTTTGTTTCTAAAGTTGTCGCATGGTATTTGAACGTCGACTTTTTTAATTTTTTTTAAAATCCATTTATCGCATTTTTAGTTGTTACAAGAAAGAGGTAACGAGCACAGATATAACCTCTTCTTCTCTACCAACAAGCTCTCTAGTTGAAGAGTCATCTTCATGAATTATTCTTAAAAACTAACAATATATCATAATTACTATTCGGGCGGCGCGGACAAAAATCACTAACCGCACTACGGAAACGGAATTTGTATCCACTCCAAGCTGGGGCGGATGCAGATTGCGTTTCCGTCCCAAATTGCGTCTATTTGAGGAAAGTGGATACCATGTATAGATTTGTATATTTGTGAACTATTTAATAAATTTTAAATTATTTTAAATAAATTGAATCCAAAATAAATTTCAATTTAACACAAATAAAAGTCATATAATCTAATTAATGTGGATTTTAGTGAAGATTTTAAATTGAAATTTTTATGCAAAACTGTTTACAACATTAAGTAGATAATTAGGTAAATTTAAATAGAAAATAAATAATAAAAAGCTTATATTACCTTAATATAACATATTTTAGTCATAAGTTGTTTTCCCTTAATTTTGCACATGTTTTAGAGCAGAGATCCGAAATTGTCGAACTTACACTTTACTTTATTTTAATTTAATTAGGATGCTTTGAAATATTCACGTGCAATTGGTACCGATTTTTCGTCCAAGTTTGAGCTCCGTGGATATTTTCCTGATAGAGAAAACTTATTGGGTTGGGCTCGATATATGACAAACTCAATGAATTTTGTGTTGGTCATAAAAAATTCATGGTTGGATAGAAGGGGGTATCGTATCTTACAATTGACATGTGATAGACACGGAGATGTTATAAAGTTGAAAGATGTTGATCCCGATCATGCTCCAAGTTCTAGTCGGAAGAAGAATTCGAAGAAGTGTAAGTGCAAGTTTGAACTTGAGGGGGCACAACTTGAAGACGAGAAATGGTCATTGAGGGTTGTATGTGGAGTCCACAACCACGTAATTCCGTCGGTTCTAATAGGTCATGCATATCCAGGACGATTAACCCCCACGCAGGCAAAAAAAGTAGAGCGTGAATTGAGTGCCGGGTTAAAACCGTGTGCGGTTTTATTATCCGTACAACTTGAAGAAGATAAATGGTCATTATCCTGCTGCTGCTCTTGTGGGACATGTATCTCCTCATGCTCAACACCTACAATGTCGTCTAGGTGTGGCTCGTCATCAGCGGAGCCCTCCGTAGCATAACCCTGGCGTAGTGATGATGGTGCCCCAACATCCCCTAATAGGCTCCTCCTCTGCAACTCCATCAATGGGCACCTCGACTGATGTGGATGCAAGTCTATCCCATCGAGCTTTAGTAGCTCGACGGGCAGATGGAGTGACAACTATACTATCGTGCTTCTTCTTGTCTCTAATGTTTTGCATGGCCATCTTTTTTTTTTTTTCCAGATAAAATTTTCCATTTTTTAAATTTACATATTATATAATTTTAGATATATTTTGTAAAAAAATTATCTTGCCGAAATACACAATTACAACCTAATGTTCATATAAGATCCAATTTCAATTCTTCCTAAACTAACCGAATTGTCCTAAACTAATGTTCTTTCAGTTCTAGGGGGAGAATCCAAGCCCGCCATGTGTATACGATTATACGGAATAAGAAGGAAAAAAAGACGAAAAAGTTGTTCACCGGAGACGGGCGGCGGCGACGGCAGCATGGAAGGGCGGCGGCACCGGAAGTGGCGGCGACGGCAGTGGGGAAGGGCGATGGCACCAGCAGCGGCAATCTGCATCCGCCCCAAGTTGGGGCGGATGCAGATTCAGAATCCGCCCCATGTTGGAGCGGAAGCGGATTCAATCCGCCCCAACTTGGGGCGTATTCTGAATCTGCATCCGCCCCAGCTTGGGACGGATGCAGATTGCATTCCGTCGTCGCCCCGTAAGTAAAATATTTGAATGCGAATAACATCACTCGGGTATTGGTGATAACTATACCCATACCTTTAATTATGATATGAATACCAAACGGCCCGTTAATTGTTTTAACAATTAATATTGCCTTTTAATTAAACCATTTTCACTTAGATGCCACGACTTTCATCCTCTTTAAACTATCAAGCCCGACACCAAGGACCATACTCCATCACATCCATATACAACTTCATTAAACTCACGGCATTTGTCTTCGAGTATCAACAAAGAAGCTGATTTTCACATTTCATTAAGATTTAGGAAGGATAAATATGATGAAGACATGACTCTGGTGGTGCTTAAATGCTCCGAAAAAAAATCACATTCAAAAATTATAATAGAACCCTACAAAGGACAAATAAACAAACATAACACCCAACATTAGCAAATTGATAGTACATGCCGAATAAATAAAATTGAAAACAAATGACCATTAATGAGGGGTGCAAATGGTAATTTTGTAACACCCCAAATCCCCGGGACTCGGGATGCTACGGGCGAGACCTCACAATGGGTCCCGACCCTTAGCCTGACAACAATTTCACCGGACCTTCCAACAAGGCACAAATAAAGGCAAAACTCGAAAACGTTTATAATGTATGCGAGACACTGAAAGGTAAGAATACAACGTGGAAACTCAGCCGAGTCCTCAAAACAACATAACCTGATACGAAGTCTAAACGTACGACAACATCCATGAACAACAATATGGAACATAACCAAAAACGCCCCCGTCCTGTAATGTACGGAGACCCTGACTGTCCACTCCTCCGCCTCACTCGGCGGCATCCCTAACCTGCAAGTCATCTACACAAACGGTTTAAAACCGTTAGCTAATATTCTAAGCATTAGAAAAGAGGTGAAGGCACAAACACATACATAGTACATAACATAAAACACACAAGTCCGGTTTATTATCTTTATATTATTAAGTCGTATCCCGTTCTAATGCAACTTCGGTTTGTGACACGAGACCACCGTGGTCTCGCCTCGGTCCCTACTTACCGGGAAAGAATGGTACGGATGCACCCGACCATCTGACCCGCCGGGCTAGTCGCCGAGAACCTCCTAGACTCACTCGGTCGTAGGCAGCGATGTCACCGCCCGTTATCATACACTTGGGCCAACACATACATATAAGGTCGGTGGTCCTAATTACCGGTTTAATTGTTATAACATAACATAAACACACACCACCAAACACACATCAATGCTAATACATAAAATACGAGCTAAGTAAGTCCGGAGACTTACCTCGTCACCAAACCCAAGTCACCACACTCTTGCTTCCCTTAAGGAGGAAGCCCACAACCTACTCACAAGAGATATGCATATCAATACATACTCACTCTCAAGAAGTCTTAGACTTCACTCTTAGTGATCTATGCAAGATCACCTAACCCTCAAACTAGGAATGCATCCTAGGTCCCAAGTACTCACCACACACTCTCCATACATGAAACAACCCACAATAGTTCATAATTCCACAACATATAAATCCTCAACCAAGGAGGCAGAAGCTAGCCTAGAAGATCCATCATGCTTAAATGCCCATATCCAACAATTCCATCGAGCCTTAAGGGCTCCTAGGTTCACAACCACTACGTGGCATTCTCAAACTACTCTAGGCCATCCTAAGCATGCTACTACATGATTCAACACAAATCTAAGGAAGGAACGAAGAGTGAAGGAGAGGAGAAACCTACTGTTGCAGAAACGCAGTCGCGGAGTCAAGCTGGTTCCCCGGCGGAGTAGGAGCCGCCCCTGCGGAACCAGAGGCCGCCCCAGCGGAGCTGCCGGCCGCACCCGCGGCGGAAGGGAGCCGCCTCCGCGGCCGTCGTGTCCTGGAGCCCCGAAGCCGCCCCCGCGGCCGTGCCGAGCCACGCCCGCAGCTGTGCTGGGCCGTGAGCCTGCCGCCGCCCCCGCGGCCATGCCGAGCCGCACCCGCAGCGGTGTTGTGCCGCTCCCGCGGCCATGCTGAGCCGCCCCTGCGGCCGTGATGATCCGCCCCCGCGGTCGTGCTGCAGAACGCCATCTCTTCGCCTTCGATCGTGGATCCTTGGCTCCAAAGTCTTTCTTCTCTTGCTGGATCTTCTCCAAACACCCATCACTGGTCTTATGCACCTCTCCTTGACCTAATCGAGCTAAGAACCTATGCATGCAAAGAGTTGAGCAAAACTCCTCAAGTGCGTCCCTGGCGTCTCATGCAAAATCCGCTCTCTCAACTCCTGGTCTGACGGTGCACAAGTACGTCCCTGGTGTCTCAATCGCCCGTCTGCTCCCATGACAAACAGCGGCGCCTCTCCTCGGGACATCCTGTCCCGGATCCTCATCAAAATGGGACATCTCTCTTGCTTCTGCAAGATCTCTCCGGACAGGTCAGGTAGTACCTCCAACTCGGACAAACAATTGTCCGTACCCGGGAACCGGATATCCAACTCCAAACCCACCAAATCCCTCTGCAACTGAGGCTGAACCGTAAGCCGAGCTATCACCTCCTCCCGAGGTGTCCTCCTACTCAAGACATCGGTGACTACGTTCGCCTTCCCGGGATGGTATAAAATCTCCAAGTCAAAGTCCTTAATGAGCTCCAGCCACCTCCTCTGGCGGTTATTCAACTCCCGCTGAGTGAATAGATACTTCAGACTTACGTATCCTTGTACAAGTAATGTCGCCAGATATGCAGGGCATGAATCACTGCCGCTAGCTCAAGATCCTGGGTAGGGTAATTCTCCTCGTACGGCTTCAGCTGTCGAGAAGCGTACGCAAGAACCCTACCTCTTTGCATCAAAACGCACTCCAATCCTAGCTTGGAGGTGTCACTATACACTACAAAAACCTCCACGCCCTCAGGCTGGGCTAAAACAGGAGCGGAGGTTAACCTCCTCTTCAGCTCCTCGAAACTGTGCTGACAAGGCTCGGACCAAACGAACCTGGTAGACTTCCTCAGCAAGGAAGTGAGCGGTCGTGCAATCACGGAGAAACGCTCAACAAAATGGAGGTAGTATCCCGCTAAGCCTAAGAAACTGCGCACTTCCTTGACCGTCCTAGGAGGCGGTCATGAGGAAACAAACTCTATCTTCGCCGGGTCAACCATGGCACCCTCGGCGGAAACTATATGACCCAGGAATGCCACCTAGGACATCCTGAACTCGCACTCAGAGAGCTTAGCGTAAAGCTCTTTATCCTGGAGGACTCGAAGCACCGTCCTCAGGTGTCCCTCATGCTCCTCTCTATTCCGGGAGTAGACTAAGATGTCGTCTATAAACACTACCACAAACTGGTCTAAGAAGTCGATGAAGATGCCGTTCATCAACTCCATGAAGACGGCGGGTGCATTTGTGAGCCCAATGGCATCACGACAAACTCATAAAGGCCGTATCTCGTCCTGAATGCCGTCTTCGGCACATCCTCCTCTCTCGATTGATACACTTGAAACGTCGGGTGAACACCCTTTACTCTCGGCGGCCATGCCAGCCGGTAAAACACTTTCCCAACTTGCGCTAAGATCTCAAAAAGGTCCGATGTATCGGAAACTCAACTTCCTTCTTGGGTCTTCCTCACTACAACATTTCCATTATGTTTCTTCTTTGCTTGTCTCTAACAAAGAAGATCGAACTTCCAATTACACCGTTGGCTTTGGTTCTTGTCAAACCACACTTCGATGTTACTTTTCTCAATTCTTGTTGCAAGTTCTAAGCAATGAAGGAAGTCCTTTGCTCCACACTGCTTCTACTAACGAGACATGTATGCTATAACTTTTACATCGTCTCTCGATACTAAAATTTCCTTAAAAAACGTCGATTGATACCATGTTTTGTAGTAGTCGAGTCAACCGTTGGAGTCGTGCATCAACTTTGAAAGATCTATCCTTGTCTCTCTTTCCTTATCTTCTCTTAGAGATATATTTTTTTGGTAGATATGATTTGATTTTGTAGATATGCTTTTAGGATAGTCTAAAGCATATAAATAAGGTTATTTGCCCATTAGTTTCAATATTCAGTTTTTACATTCAATTTAGAGTTTACCAACCTTCATAGACGTCATACTATCAGGCGACAATCGACTTTATCTCCACTTGTGGTCGACTTGATCAATTTATGTTTTCCGTTTCAATAAAGAAGAATTTTCTTTAAGTATGTCTTCATAAATACTTTTATTGTTGATAGGTTTATAAAGTATGACTTTGCATGATAAATATATGTTGTTTGTGGCCAATTATATCCTTTTGAATATGTGTGTTATTTTTTAAGTTATGTTGGTTCTATGATTTTCCAATGCAAGATGTGTGAGTTGTGCATAATGAATTGTATGGTCTATTTGTACTTCAACGCATTATTTGCAAGGTACGAGAGTTGTGTGAATTTGTGTCGTAATATCATACATGATGCGAGAGTTGCGTAGGAATTTTTATAGCGTTATTAAGATAAAATTGAATGTAATTACAAATGAAGATTTTATATGCATTGTTGTAATGTTTCGGATTTTGGAACTTATGCAAATTTGGGTTTAAATTTGACTGGTTCAAAACCCTTAAAACTCTAAATTTCTCCCTAAGTGTCAGTAAGTCGAGTAGGCCGCCTTCACTTGTCGATTAAATTGTGTTTATTTAGTTTTTGTCTTTTTTTTTACTTTTATATTCTCTACCAAACCATTACTTTCTATCTTGATCGAGGGAGCGAGCAGTTAGCTAAGTGGAAACAGATCCGCCAGGAATAGAAAGAGCGGGTCCTGGCTATGCTCCTCCCTTCATCGTGAATGAAAAAAAAATAACTCCACTAATTGGTCGACTCGACCCTTTGTCTTTTGTTTCTGTATTTAATTTTCATTTTAGTTTTAAGTTTTTTGATTAATCAATCAAATCATTACATCAATCTCTTTGTGTTCGATCTTAACCCTCGTACTACAATCAAGTCTTATTTATTTATTTGCAAGATTTGAAACCCTCATTTAATCCTTCGTCACTAATTTATTTTTTAGTTGGTTCGAAACCCTAAAAACCATGTCGTTTTCTCTCACTACTACTAGATCGAGTCAATTGACAATGTCAATCAACTCAATCATGTTAGTTTATCATGTGTCTTTGTTCTCCTTTTTGTCGATTTTAATTTTTATATATGTTCATCGCTTTCTGCCTTGATGGAATATCTTCATTTGTAATGACATTTCTTCGACTTTACTATAAGGTTAGCAACTGCAATTGTTAATTTTCTCCTATCGAGCCGTTATAACGGGGTGTCAAGTGCTAATAAAAAACGAAAAAAGCTATATACACGATATTTGCTTTACTAACTTCAAAAAAAACTCGCAATCTGACGGCGCCAAGAGTTAGAGACCAATTTCCTTGTAGGTGTTCTCATTTGGAGCCAACTTAAAATGAAAGTTATTTCTCGTAGTACGGAATGTACTCGATTATGAAATGAGATGTAAATATCAGGATTTAGAAGAGTCATTTGTTGAAGTTGCACAATTTGATACAAATAGGAACAAGTTCGTTGTCATTAGTGCAAGGAACTTGTTCCTAGTTGTATGAAATTGTGCAACTCCAACAGATGGATTTTCTATAGCCTCGTATATACACTTCATTTTATAATCAAGTGTGTTCCGTTGTACGAGAAATGACTTCCCTTTTAAGTCGGATCCACATTAGAACAACTACAAGGAGAAGAAAATAATTGAAATAAAATGAAGATTCATATGTGAAGAATATAGTCTAAGAAAAATTGCTCCAATTTGAGGTAATTGTTGTATAAGTCGTTGCGCTATTGCTCTAGTTTGAAGATTTTCGTTTCTAAAGTTGTCGTATGGTATTTGAACGTCGACTTTTTGAATTTTTTTTATTCACTTATCGCATTTTTAGTTGTTACAAGAAAGAGGTAACGAGCACAGACATAACCTCTTCTTCTCTATCAACAAGATCTCTAGTTGAAGAATCATCATTATGACTTAATTCTTAAAAACTAATAATATATTATATATGTTGCTCCAAGTATCAGATATCAATTTGATATCAATATACTGAAATACCAAACATAGAATATGGGTATGGTTGATACCCATACCCATACCTATACCTTTAATTATGATATCAATACCAAACGGCCCGTTAATTGGTTTAACAATTAATATTGCCTTTTAATTAAACCATTTTCACTTAGATGCCACGACTTTCATCCTCTTCAAACTATCGAGCCCGACACCAAGGACCATACTCCATCACCAAGCCAATGACCAAGGACAGTTCATAATTATCTCGGTAAAACCGGTTCTAGTTCTGTAAAGTCAATGCTCGAACCATCATAACGTTCATGTACAACTTCATGAAACTCTCGGCATTTGTTTTCGAGTATCAACAAAGATGCCGATTTTCATGTTTCATTAAGATTTTAGGAAGGATAAATATGATGAAAACATGACTCTAGTGGTTCTTAAATGCTCCCAAATAACACAAATCAAATCCAAAAATTATAATAGAACCCTACAAAGGACAAATCAACAAACATAACACCAACATTAGCAAATTGATAGTACGTGCTGAATAAATAAAATTGAAAACAAATGACCATTAATGAGGGGTGCAAGTGGCTATTTAGTAGATATGATGAAAACTCTCTAATACGTTTCTTATTAGTTACACTTCTTGATAAGAACAATCGGATAAAAGAGTCTTAAGAAGATTCTTAGTCCCTCAAATTTCAAATTGAGTGTGCAATATTTTGGTTAGTGATTATTCAACCAATTATGATTTTTTTTTATTTCAAAACCATCTATCTAATTTAAATAAAAAATCGTACTAAAGTTTTTCGGTGAATATTTTTTGATTATGATTGGCTGATATGATTGATGTTTTGGGTAACAAACTCAATTTTGGGATCAAATAGATTTTAGTTTACAAAATATATTTCCGGAACAGTTACCTACAATTTTGATAGATATGTTAGCTTACAAATTATATTTCCGGAATCATTATCTATAGATTTGATATATATAAATATATATATATATATTATGTAACAAATCATAATTTTGGATTAATTCGTAAAACTTTAAAAATCAGAACCTTAGAAAAGAGTTTTATTCAAGTATAAGTTTGCAATAGTCGATTCTTTTTGTGTTGAAAAAACAAACTTTGAATCCAAAATTTCCTTAAAAAACGTCGATTAATACCCTAATTTGTAGTAGTCGAGTCAACCGTTGGAGTCATGCATCAACTTTGAAAGATCTATCCTTCTCTCTCTTTCCTTATCTTCTCTTAGAGATATATATTTTTGGTAGATATGATTTGATTTTGTGGAGATGCTTTTAGGATAGTCTAAAGCATATAAATAAGGTTATTTGTCCATTAGTTTCAATATTCAGTTTTTACGTTCAATTTATATTTTACCAACCTTCATAAACGTCATACTATCAGGCGACAATCGACTCTATCTCCCCTTGTGGTCGACTTGATCAATTTATGTTTTCCGTTTCAATAAAGAAGAATTTTCTTTAAGTATGTCTTCATAAATACTTTTATTGTTGATAGGTTTATAAAGTATGACTTTGCATGATAAATATATGTTGTTTGTGGCCAATTATATCCTTTTGAATATGTGTGTTATTTTTTAAGTTATGTTGGTTCTATGATTTTCCAATGCAAGATGTGTGAGTTGTGCATAATGAATTGTATGGTCTATTTGTACTTCAACGCATTATTTGCAAGGTACGAGAGTTGTGTGAATTTGTGTCGTAATATCATACATGATGCGAGAGTTGCGTAGGAATTTTTATAGCGTTATTAAGATAAAATTGAATGTAATTACAAATGAAGATTTTATATGCATTGTTGTAATGTTTCGGATTTTGGAACTTATGCAAATTTGGGTTTAAATTTGACTGGTTCAAAACCCTTAAAACTCTAAATTTCTCCCTAAGTGTCAATAAGTCGAGTAGGCCGCCTTCACTTGTCGATTAAATTGTGTTTATTTAGATTTTGTCTTTTTTTTTTACTTTTATATTCTCTACCAAACCATTACTTTCTATCTTGATCGAGGGAGCGAGCAGTTAGCTAAGTGGAAACAGATCCGCCATGAATAGAAAGAGCGGGTCTTGGCTATGCTCCTCCCCTCATCGTGAATGAAAAAAAAATAACTCCACTAATTGGTCGACTCGACCCTTTGTCTTTTGTTTCTGTATTTAATTTTCATTTTAGTTTTAAGTTTTTTGATTAATCAATCAAATCATTACATCAATCTCTTTGTGTTCGATCTTAACCCTCGTACTACAATCAAGTCTTATTTATTTATTTGCAAGATTTGAAACCCTCATTTAATCCTTCGTCACTAATTTATTTTTTAGTTGGTTCGAAACCCTAAAAACCATGTCGTTTTCTCTCACTACTACTAGATCGAGTCAATTGACAATGTCAATCAACTCAATCATGTTAGTTTATCATGTGTCTTTGTTCTCCTTTTTGTCGATTTTAATTTTTATATATGTTCATCGCTTTCTGCCTTGATGGAATATCTTCATTTGTAATGACATTTCTTCGACTTTACTATAAGGTTAGCAAATGCAATTGTTAATTTTCTCCTATCGAGCCGTTATAACGGGGTGTCAAGTGCTAATAAAAAACGAAAAAAGCTATATACACGATATTTGCTTTACTAACTTCAAAAAAAACTCGCAATGTGACGGCGCCAAGAGTTAGAGACCAATTTCCTTGTAGGTGTTCTCATTTGGAGCCAACTTAAAATGAAAGTTATTTCTCGTAGTACGGAATGTACTCGATTATGAAATGAGATGTAAATACCAGGATTTAGAAGAGTCATTTGTTGAAGTTGCACAATTTGACACAAATAGGAAAAAGTTCGTTGTCATTAGTGCAAGGAACTTGTTCCTAGTTGTATGAAATTGTGCAACTCCAACAGATGGATTTTCTATAGCTTCGTATATACACTTCATTTTATAATCAAGTGTGTTCCGTTGTACGAGAAATGACTTCCCTTTTAAGTCGGATCCACATTAGAACAACTACAAGGAGAAGAAAATAATTGAAATAAAATGAAGATTCATATGTGAAGAATATAGTCTAAGAAAAATTGCTCCAATTTGAGGTAACTGTTGTATAAGTCGTTGCGCTATTGCTCTAGTTTGAAGATTTTCGTTTCTAAAGTTGTCGTATGGTATTTGAACGTCGACTTTTTGAATTTTTTTTATTCACTTATCGCATTTTTAGTTGTTACAAGAAAGAGGTAACGAGCACAGACATAACCTCTTCTTCTCTATCAACAAGATCTCTAGTTGAAGAATCATCATTATGACTTAATTCTTAAAAACTAATAATATATTATATATGTTGCTCCAAGTATCAGATATCAATTTGATATCAATATACTGAAATACCAAACATAGAATATGGGTATGGTTGATACCCATACCCATACCTATACCTTTAATTATGATATCAATACCAAACGGCCCGTTAATTGGTTTAACAATTAATATTGCCTTTTAATTAAACCATTTTCACTTAGATGCCACGACTTTCATCCTCTTCAAACTATCGAGCCCGACACCAAGGACCATACTCCATCACCAAGCCAATGACCAAGGACAGTTCATAATTATCTCGGTAAAACCGGTTCTAGTTCTGTAAAGTCAATGCTCGAACCATCATAACGTTCATGTACAACTTCATGAAACTCTCGGCATTTGTTTTCGAGTATCAACAAAGATGCCGACAATCGACTCTATCTCCCCTTGTGGTCGACTTGATCAATTTATCTTTTCCGTTTCAATAAAGAAGAATTTTCTTTAAGTATGTCTTCATATATTTTTTTATTGTTGATAGGTTTATAAAGTATGACTTTGCATGATAAATATATGTTGTTTATGGCCAATTATATCCTTTTGAATATGTGTGTTATTTTTTAAGTTATGTTGGTTCTATGATTTTCCAATGGAAAATGTTTGAGTTGTGCATAATGAATTGTATGGTCTGTTTGTACTTCAACGCATTATTTGCAAGGTACGAGAGTTGTGTGAATTTGTGTCGTAATATCATACATGATGCGAGAGTTGCGTAGGAATTTTTATAGCGTTATTAAGATAAAATTGAATGTAATTACAAATGAAGATTTTATATGCATTGTTGTAATGCTTCGGATTTTGGAACTTATGCAAATTTGGGTTTAAATTTGACTGGTTCAAAACCCTTAAAACTCTAAATTTCTCCCTTAGTGTTAGTAAGTCGAGTAGGCCGCCTTCACTTGTCGATTAATGTAAAGTCCGGAAATTTTAGAAAATAAAAATATAACAATGAACGGGAATTTAGAAATAAATTATCTTTTTCTTCTCTTTCCGTAAATTATTCCATGGAAATGTTCGGAAAAATATTTCCGACCCGTAACCCGTAAATTATTTTTACGGAAATGTCCGGGAATTTTTCCGTGGAATAATTTACGGAAAGAGAAGAAAAAGATAATTTATTTCTAAATTCCCGTTCATTGTTATATTTTTATTTTCTAAAATTTCCGGACTTTACAACTAACATTCCTAAAAAGAAGTTTCGTCCCGAAACTTGCTAGACCCCATCACTCTCCAACAACCTGTCTCGTAACCACGCGAAACTCGAAAAAGGTACTGTATCGGTTCTAAACCAAGTCTACGCATAGAATCATATCACGACCTCGCAAGGTGCTCATATATCAAACACGATCGCACAACACATAAAGTAAACAAGAAAGATCTCGGGACGAACCCGACGGTCCTAACGATGTCACTAAACCTGCGTAACACTCAGGATAGTTCATCCGGATACTATCCTCCGTCTCCCATGTAACCTCGTGCAAAAATCCGCTTTCTCTACTCCTGATCCGACGGTACACAATTACGTCCCTGACGTCTCAATAATCCATCTGCTCCTGTGATAAACTGTGGTGCCTCTCCTCGGGACACCCTGCCCCGGGTTCTCATCCAGATGGGGCATCTCTCCTGCCTCTGCAGGATTTCTCTAGATAGGTCAAGTAATACCTCTAGCTCGGCCAAACGACCATCCGTATCCGGGAACCGGATATCCAACTCCAAAACTATTAAATCTCCCTACAACCGTGGCTGAACCGTAAGCCGAGCTATCTAGCCTCCTCTCGAGGTGTCCTCCTACCCAAAGCATCGGCGACTACCTTCACCTTTCCCGGGCGGTATAAAATTTCCAAGTCGAAGTCCTTGATGAGCTCCAACCGTCTCCTCTTGCGGCTATTCAACTCCCGCTGAGTGAATATATACTTCAGACTCTTATGGTCTGTGAAGATCTGGCACGTAGCCCCGTACAAGTAATGTCGCCCGATCTTTAGGGCATGAATCACTGCCGCTTAACTCAAGATCATGGGTAGGGTAATTCTCCTCATACGGCTTCAGCTACTGAGAAGTGTACGCCATAACTCTACCTCTCTACATCCGACGCACCCCAATCCTAGCTTGGAGGTGTCACTCTACACCATGAAACCCTTTATACCCTCTGGCTGGGCTAAAGCTGGAGCAGAGGTCCTCCTCCTCATCAGCTCCTCGAAATTGTGTTGCCGAGGCTCGGACCAGCCGAACCTGGTGGACTTCCTTAACAAGGAGGTGAATGGTCGTGCAATCCCGGAGGAACCTTCAAAAAACGGCGGTAGTACCCCGCTAAGCCCAAGAATTGCGCACCTCCTTGACTGTTCTAGGAGGCGGTCATGATGAAACAGACTTCATCTTCGCCGGGTCAACCATGACACCCTCGGCGGAAACTATATGAACCTACAATGCCACCTTGAGAGCTTAGCGTAGAGCTCTCTATCCCGGAGGACTCGAAGCACCGTCCTCAAGTGTCCCTCATGATCCTTCCTACTCCGGGAGTAGTAGGTGTTCTCGGCGGCTATGTCAACCGGTAACACTTTCCCAATTTGCACTAAGATCTCAAAAGTTCCGGGTATCGGAAACTCGACTTCCTTCTCGGGTCTTTCTCCCTATGACATTTCCATTATATTTCTTCTTTGCTTATCTTAAACAAAGGAAATTGAACTTCCAATTTACACCGTTAGCTTTGGTTCTTGTCAAACCAACCCTTGCTGTTACGTTCCCTCCATTCTTGTTACAAGTTCTAAGAAATTACAGAATTACTTTGCTTCAGACTGCTTCTACTAACGGGATGCGTATGTTATAACTTTCCCCTCGTCTCTCCATACTCAATCAAGACTATGTCTTGAAAAACCACTTGTATTCCTCAACCCGATCATACCCCGAGATAATTTCAAAACAGTTGCCCCATGATTCTCCTCTTAACTCCAAAAACTGCATTGACCATTTTCGTCTCACTCGATGCTTCATTGTCATCCCGAGTCAACTGGTCATACCACTTCTCTCTTCTTCGAGAGTAGACCAGAAGGTCCTATTCGGGCATTAGTAAGCCCATATGGAATCACTACAACTCGTAGATACCATGGTTTGTCCGGAATGTCATGTTTGCTCCATCCCGATCTCGACTTCTCTATTGGCGACAATTAAGCCTTACTTGTTTTTAGAAGAGATCACCGACCCTTGCCACCGGTCGAATAGATCATCTCTATGTCATGAGGAGGTACTTGTCCTTGATGGTGACTCCGTTCCACTCCCGGTAACCAATGCGTAGCCCCTTAGGGTCCGTCCTTCTTCTTGACGAGGAGGACGGTGCACTCTGAGGCAAACGCTTGGGCGTATGAAACCCTTCTCGGTTAACTCATCGCTGCTTCTTCAAAGATATCTCATCAATTAGTTTCTCCTTGATAGTCTCTAATAAAGGAGGTAATTCCCATTATCTGACCTTGATTCTTTGCCAAACCATACCTCTTTGTCAACATTAATCAAATCATGTTGCAACTCAGGTTGCGTAGTCACACACTAGCATCTTCCCTTGCGTCGTTTTCCCACTAAGTGTGTAACAACATTAGTCCTCTTAGGATGATATAAAAAATATCTATATCAAGGTCCTTCAACAACTCTAACCATCTCTTCGGTCCCTTATTTTTCTCCTGGTGAGTAAAAGCTACACTATATGTTCCAAGTAATGAGTGGGGCAATTTACTTGTACGGCTTCATTTGGCGAGATGCATTAGCTATCACTTTGTCATTTTTCATTAGTACACAATCAAGCCTTGTCCTGTGCATCACTGTAAACTGTAAGCTCACCGGTACCTAGCGGGTAACGTAAAAATCGACTCACTTGTAAATCTTCTCTTAAGCTCTTTAAAACTCCTTTGGCACTTCTCACTCCACTCAACTTCTTCCCCATTCTTAGGCGGATGCCATTCTAAGACTACTACCATATCATGTGGATCAAGGATCACATTTCCTGCTTAAAACACTTAACTAAGGAATGCTACTCTTGGTAGCCAAAGTCCACACTTGGGCAACTTAAATTATAACTTCTCTTTCCTCAAAGCTTCAAGGTCAACTCGAGATTAGATGTATGCTCCTCTCAACTTTGAGAGTACATTATCATGTCATCTCTAACTACCACACTAAATGGTCTATGTTTTTCCGGAATACTCGATTCATGACTCCCTTAAAGACAGGTGGCGCCCTAGTGAGCCCGAAAGGCATCATTACATCTCATAATGTCCCTAACTTTTCCGGAATATAGTCTTTGTAATATTCTCATCTCGAATCCTCAACTGGTGGTAACCGGACTTGAAGTCCATCTTAGAAAAGACTACCGACCCTTGCAATTGGTCAAGTAGGTCACGTATCTTGGGTAAACGATACTTGTTCTCCACCGCTACTTTGTTCAACACTCCTTAATCAATACGCAAACGAAGAGAACTACCTTCCTTTTTCACAAACAACACTAACGTTTTTCCATGGCATTACCCTTGGTCTAATAGACCCTTTTTAAGCAAGTTTCGGCAATTCCCTCCTTCCATTCATGCATCTCTACTAGCAACATCTTGTACGGCGTCTAGAAAATAGCAAAGTTCACATCCTGACGTGGCGGAATTCTTGGCAAGTTGTCAGGAAAGACTTTGGGAAAATTCCCAACAACGGAAATCCCCGGCTCTCTTGATCTCAACTGCTGCCTCAACCCCTCCATAGGTGGAGGCCTCTTGAATTCAGCATCTCTAGAACATGAACCTTCATTTCGTTCTTTTGTCTTTTGGCCTTTGGTTAAACAACTTTTCACCTTTAACCTTCCTCTCCACTTGAGTGCATGGTGATAATATTTTTCCTTGCTCTCCCATCTACGTCTAGCCATCCATGTCATAATTGAAGGACTCCACCATTCCTCGAAGTACTCGGTCTTATCTTCATGCTTTTCAGTACATCCATAGCATATGGAAGGAGCTCATTATACTCCACCATATTGTGGATGTAGGAATTTATGCTTCATTTCCTTTGCAACGTCAATCCGACAAACACTTCCTCCTTTTTGGGCGTCCCTTCGCCTTATCGTCATAATGGAACCCGTTCCGCTCCGCGTGAATCTGCACTTTGCCAATCTTCTCATAACCCTCGTAATGTCTACTCTTTATTTAATGGTACCCCGTAAGCTTAACTTACGGTATTTTACCACTTTCACACTGGTTCGTTCTCGTTTCACATTTTGCCTCCACAGCTTTAGAGCGTCTAAGGAAAGCTTCAACTCGTGATGGAACACCGGCTTTAACCTTGTTAGAACGCACCCATCTCCTCCTAGATTCGCATTTTTAATTGTTCACGCGTCTTCTCGAAGAACTTTAAGTTTGTTATACCCATTGTTTTCGTCCTCATTCGATTATGGCTCCATTAGGACCGCTTCCGTCTTGATTGCTTCTTAAGTTATCTCGAGTTCTCTCTTACTTAGTTGCCCATTTGCTTACGTCGCCTCTAAGGCGATGATAACGTATTATCCCCTTTCTATTAGGTGCGTACCTCCATATGCTACTATATATAAGAATCCGTATATAAGGCTACATGTGTCCTCTGATACCACTTTTGTAACACCCCAAATCCGCGGGACTCGGAGCGCTACTGGGTGAGACCGCACAATGGGTCCCGACCCTTAGCCTGACAACAATTTCACTGGACCTTTCAACAATGGCACAAAATAAGGCGGAAAACTAAAAATACGTTTTTAATGTACGCGGAAAAGCGAAATGTAAAATACAACTGGGAAACACAGCCGAGTACTCAAAACAACATAATACGATACAAAGTTAAAGTGCGTCAGCATTCAATAAACAACAACGTGAAAACATGACTCAAAATATTCCCCGTCCTATAATGTACGGGGACCCCGGCTGTCCACTCCTTCGCCTCACTCGGCGGCGTCCCTAACCTGCATGTCATCTACATAGGCGGTTTAAAACCGTTACCTAATATTCTACGCATTAGAATAACAGTGAAGGCACAAACACGTATAATACACAAAACATAAATCACGCAAGTCCGGTTTCTTATCTTTATTTATTAACTCGTATCCCGTTCTAATTCAACTTCGGTTGTGACACGAGACCCCAATGGTCTCGCCTCGGTCCCTTACCGGCAAGGAATGGTACGGATGCCTCCGTCCATCTAACCCGCCAGGCTAGTCGCCGAGAATCCCCTGGACTTCCCAAGAGCCAGGCAGTATTGCCACCGCCCGTTGTCATACACTTGGGCCAAACAGAATTATATGGTCGGTGGTCCTAATTTACCGGTTTACTAGTTATTACGTATGAAAAATCACACACCACCAAACACACGTCATGCTAATACGGAAAATACGCGCTAAGTAAGTCCGGGGACTTACCTCGTCCCAATGCTAACTCACAAACGCTCCTGCTTCCCTCGGGAAGATCAGAAAACCTGCTCATAGCAAGATACCGATCAAAACTCGCTCAACTCGAGAAGTCTAAGACTTCTACACAAATGATCTTCGTAAGATCATTTGATTCCCATTCTAGAACCGCATCTAGAATCTATCATGCTCACAGTCCAAAACACTTTATAACAGTCCACGGGGTCTAGTACGTCTATCACGTTTTCCTAAAGTCCGAAAATCTAACTTTTAAGGAAATTACGGTTTTGACCCCGAATTTCCTTAAAATCCTAAAATGGTCAAACGGGCCTCTAAACTTCCGGCAAATATTTAACTACATTTATTATCAATTAAACGTCTCTAGTCGGTTACTAAATATTTCCGAACTTCCGGTTCGAGAAGAAAATCCTTAAGAAAGTATTAAGCGTCACCTAGATTTCTCGATACTTTGTCCTCGATTTAACCACGTCAAACATTCTTAAACAATTCCGAAATAATTCCTACGCATACTAGGCCATGACTACAACATACGGGAAGCACCAGTACTTCCCAAATTCACAACAACTAAACCGCACAAAATCATCAAGGTCTCAATCCTAACATGCGAGCTCTAGGATACCGATTTTCTTCTAACTTTCCAAGGTCATAACTATTGATCCAACCGTTGGATCGTCCTAGAATTTTAACATGTTATAAACTGCTATGCCATGTACAATATATCCGAAAATCAGCCGTTGAATGTGATTAAAACATACCGAAACGAGGTCCGAAGTCGGGGATTCACACAAGAGGAAACTCGAGATCCGGGCTCGATTCCAACAGCCGCAAGGCGGTTCAAGACCACTGCGGTGGCGGCAGGGAGGCTCGGTGCGGCTCCGGCCTGGACAGCAGGGTCTCGGCCGAGATGCCTACGGCTCGGCCGAGATCCAGGCGTGGCTCGGCCGAGATTCAGGCGGCTCGGCCGAGATTGCAAGGGCGAGGTGCAGGAGCTCGCGGGGAAGGGGAGAATTGCGACAGCCTAGTCTGGCTCGGTCTGGCGGGGCTCGTGCAGGCAAGGCACGGCGACGGCTTCTCCTGGGTGAGGCTCCCCGTGGTGGCCGGCGAAGACTGCAATCCAGAGAGGGAGGGAGGAGCCTCGGTCGGTGGTGCAGATCAAGAGAGGAATGAGAGATGGGTGGCCGGTGGCGTGCGAGATTGGCCGAGGAGGGAAGCTGCAAGAGAGGGCGAGAGGAGGTTGTGTGCAGCCCGAGAACGAGGCGCTGCAGAGGAGTGAGGTTGCATGAGGGAGAGAGAGCTCGAGGTTGGGGTCGGCCGAGGTGAGAAGAGTGAGAGGAGAGAAGGGATGGAGGATGAGTGCGTGAGGGATACAAGGATCGTGAGGAGGCCGAGGGGTCGGCTGGCTGTAGATGGGCGGCAGCTGAGGGCGAGGAGGCGGCCTACACTGTAGACGAGGGCGTGGAGGAGCAGCTGCAGGCTAGAGCGCAAGAGGGCCAGCTCCTTGCGTGGAGAAGAGAACAAAGCAGGTGGGGCCCGGCCTGCTCACGTGGACAAAGAGAAAAAGAGGGAAAAAGAAAAGGAGGAATAAGGATCGGGATCGGATCCCGGAAAAATAACTCCGTAACGGGCGTTACGGTCGGAAAAATTCCCGGACATTTCCGTAAAAATAATTTACGGGTTACGGGTCGGAAATATTTTTCCAAACATTTCCGTGGAATAATTTACGGAAAGAGAAGAAAAAGATAATTTATTTCTAAATTCCCGTTCATTGTTATATTTTTATTTTCTAAAATTTCCGGACTTTACAACTAACACTCCTACAAAGAAGTTTCGTCCCGAAACTTGCTAGACCTCATCACTCTCCAACAACCCGTCTCGTAACCACACGAAACTCGAAAAAGGTACTCTATCGGTTCTAAACCAAGTCCACGCATAGAATCATATCACGACCTCGCAAGGTACTCATATATCAAACACGATCGCACAACACATAAAGTAAAAAAGAAAGATCTCGGGACGAACCCGACGGTCCTAACGATGTCACTAAACCTGCGTAACACTCAGGATAGTTCATCCGGATACTATCCTCTGTCTCCCATGTAACCTCGTGCAAAAATCCGCTTTCTGTACTCCTGATCCGACGGTACACAATTACGTCCCTGACGTCTCAATAATCCATCTGCTCCTGTGATAAATTGCGGTGCCTCTCCTCGGGACACCCTGCCCCGGGTTCTCATCCAGATGGGGCATCTCTCCTGCCTCTGCAGGATTTCTCTAGATAGGTCAAGTAATACCTCTAGCTCGGCCAAACGACCATCCGTATCCGGGAACCGGATATCCAACTCCAAACCTATTAAATCTCCCTACAACCGTGGCTGAACCGTAAGCCGAGCTATCTAGCCTCCTCTCGAGGTGTCCTCCTACCCAAAGCATCGGCGACTACCTTCGCCTTTCCCGGGCGGTATAAAATTTCCAAGTCGAAGTCCTTGATGAGCTCCAGCCATCTCCTCTGGCGGTTATTCAACTCCCGTTGAGTGAATATATACTTCAGACTCTTATGGTCTGTGAAGATCTAGCACGTAGCCCCGTACAAGTAATGTCGCCAGATCTTCAGGGCGTAAATCACTGCCGCTAGCTCGAGATCATGGGTAGGGTAGTTCTCCTCGTACGGCTTCAGCTGCCGTGAAGTGTACGCAATAACCCTACCCCTCTGTATCAAGACGCACCCCAAGCCTAGCTTGGAGGCGTCACTATATACCACAAAGTCCTCTATCTTTTGTCCGGTCTCCCGGACTGTGCTGCTCTCCTAGCCTCGGGAATGATGCTCTCTGCGACCTCCTCTACTGGGGCCTCTGCTGCTGGTGCCCCCACAACTGGTGGGTCCGCAATGGGAACACGTCCCCGACCTCTACCTCTCGTACCCTGAGGTCTTCCTACTCGTCCCCGTCCTCTTGTGCCATGTTGGAAGGTCCGGTGGAATTGTTGTCAAGCTAAGGGTCGGGACCCATTGTGAGGTCTTGCCCGTAGCGCCCCGAGTCCCGCGGATTTGGGGTGTTACAATTAAATTGTGTTTGTTTAGTTTTTGTCTTTTTTTTACTTTTATATTCTCTACCAAACCATTACTTTCTATCTTGATCGAGTCAACTCCACTAATTGGTCGACTCGATCCTTTGTCTTTTGTTTCTGTATTTAATTTTCATTTTAGTTTTAAGCTTTTTGATTAATCAATCAAATCATTACATCAATCTCTTTGTGTTCGATCTTAACCCTCGTACTACAATCTAGTCTTATTTATTTATTTGCAAGATTTGAAACCCTCATTTAATCCTTCGTCACTAATTTATTTTTTAGTTGGTTCGAAACCCTAAAAACCATGTCGTTTTCTCTCACTACTACTAGATCGAGCCAATTGACAATGTCAATCAACTCAATCATGTTTGTTTATCATGTGTCTTTGTTCTCCTTTTTATCGATTTTAATTTTTATCTATGTCCATCGCTTTCTGCCTTGATGGAATCGATTCTATTGCTTAACTGACTCAATTCAAAATTTCTATTTTCCTTTAATTTTTTAAATTTTCAATTAATTATTTAAAACATTACATCATTCACCATGTGTGGACCTTTACAATAGTTCATGAAACAAATTTTAACAGTTTCTTTCTCGGTTATACTTTCTGTTATTTGGATATCAGTATCTTACATATATGTACGATACATACATGTATTAAATCTTCATTTGTAATGACATTTCTTCGACTTTACTAAAAGGTTAGCAAATGCAATTGTTAATTTTCTCCTATCGAGCCGTTATAACGGGGTGTCAAGTGCTAATAAAAAACGAAAAAAGCTATATACACGATATTTGCTTTACTAACTTCAAAAAAAACTCGCAATCTGACGGCGCCAGGAGTTGGAGACCAATTTCCTTGTAGGTGTTCTCATTTGGAGCCAACTTAAAATGGAAGTTATTTCTCGTAGTACGGAATGTACTCGATTATGAAATGAGATGTAAATACCAGGATTTAGAAGAGTCATTTGTTGAAGTTGCACAATTTGACACAAATAGGAACAAGTTCGTTGTCATTAGTGCATGGAACTTGTTCCTAGTTGTATGAAATTGTGCAACTCCAACAGATGGATTTTCTAAAGCCTCGTATATACACTTCATTTTATAATCAAGTGCGTTCCGTTGTACGAGAAATGACTTCCCTTTTAAGTCGGATCCACAATAGAACAACTACAAGGAGAAGAAAATAATTGAAATAAAATGAAGATTCATATGTGAAGAATATAGTCTAAGAAAAATTGCTCCAATTTGAGGTAAATGTTGTATAAGTCCTTGCGCTATTGCTCTAGTTTGAGGATTTTTGTTTCTAAAGTTGTCGTATGGTATTTGAACGTCGACTTTTTGAATTTTTTTTATCCAATTATCGCATTTTTAGTTGTTACAAGAAAGAGGTAACGAGCATAGACATAACCTCTTCTTCTCTATCAACAAGATCTCTAGTTGAAGAGTCATCATTATGACTTAATTCTTAAAAACTAATAATATATTATATGTGTTGCTCTAGGTATCAGATATCAATATACTGAAATACCAAACAAAGAATATGGGTATGGTTGATACCCTTACTAATACCTTTAATTATGATATCAATACCAAACGGCCCGTTAATTGGTTTAACAATTAATATTGCCTTTTAATTAAACCATTTTCACTTAGATGCCACGACTTTCATCCTCTTCAAACTATCGAGCCCGACACCAAGGACCATACTCCATCACCAAGCCAATGACCAAGGACAGTACATAATTATCTTGGTAAAACCAGTTCTAGTTCTGTAAAGTCAATACTCGAACCATTATAACATCCATATACAACATCATGAAACTCTCGGCATTTGTCTTCGAGTATCAACAAAGATGCCGATTTTCATGTTTCATTAAGATTTAGGAAGGATAAATATGATGAAAACATGACTCTGGTGGTTCTTAAATACTCCCAAATAACACAAATCAAATCCAAAAATTATAATAGAACCCTACAAAGGACAAATCAACAAACATAACACCCAACATTAGCAAATTGATAGTACGTGCCGAATAAATAAAATTGAAAACAAATGACCATTAATGAGGGGTGCAAGTGGTGATTTAGTAGATATGATGAAAACTCTCTAACACGTTTCTTATTAGTTACACTTCTTGATAAGAACAATCGGATAAAAGAGTCTTAAGAAGATTCTTAGTCCCTCAAATTTCAAATTGAATGTGCAATATTTTGGTTAGTGATTATTGTAACACCCCAAATCCGCGGGACTCGGGGCGCTACTGGGCGAGACCTCACAATGGGTCCCGACCCTTAGCTTGACAACAATTTCACCGGACCTTCCAACATGGCACAAATAAAGGTCGAAAACTCAAATATGTTTTTAAAGTATGCGGAAACGAGAAGTACGAACTACAACTTGGAAACTCAGCCGAGTCCTCAAAACTACGTAAATAAATCCGAATTTTGACAAACAACAATATCCATAAAAGACGACATGAAAAGACTCAAAACATCCCCGTCCTATAATGTACGGAGACCTCGGCTGTCCACTCCTCCGCCTCACTCGGCGGCATTCCTAACCTGTAAATCATCTACACAATCGGTTTAAAACCGTTAGCTAATATTCTACGCATTAGAAAAGCAGTGAAGGCACAACACGTCCATAACACAAAACATAAATCACCCAAGTCCGATTTCTCATCTTTATTTATTAAATCGTATTCTAATCTAGTTCAACTTCTTTTGTGACACGAGACCCCAATGGTCTCGCCCCGGTCCCTACTTACCGGCAAGGAATGGTACGGATGCATCCGTCCATCTTACCCGCCGGGCTAGTCGCCGAGAATCCCGTAGGCCTCACTATGGGCTGGGCAGTATTGTCACCGCCCGTTCTCATACACTTGGGCCAAAATAAACATATATATAAAGTCGGTGGTCCTAATTACCGGTTTCATCGTTATAACATAAAATAACACACACCACCAAAAACACAGCAATACTAATACATAGAATACGAGCTAAGTAAGTCCGAAGACTTACCTCGTCCCAAACGCTATCTTACAAAACGCTCACGCTTCCCTTGGAAGAAGTACTGAACTTGTTCACAACAAGTGTATCATAAAAACCCGCTCAACTCGAGAAGTCTAAGACTTCTACACAAATGACCTACGCAGGATCATTTGACTCCCATACGAGGACCGAATCCTAGAATCTATCATGCTCACAGTCCAAAACACTTTATAACAGTCCACAGGGTCTAGCACGTCTATCACGTTTTCCTAAAGTCTGAAAATCTAACTTTTAAGGAAATTACGGTTTTGACCCCGAATTTCCTTAAAATCCTAAAATGGTCAAACGGGCCTCTAAACTTCCGGAAAATATTTAACTACATTTATTATCAAATAAACGACTCTAGTCGGTTACTAAAGATTTCCGAACTTCCGGTTCGAAAAGAAATCCTTAAGAAAGTATTAAGCGTCACCTAGATTTCTCGATACTTTGTCCTCGATTTAACCACGTCAAACATTCTTCAACAATTCCGAAATAATTCCTACGCATACTAGGCCATGACTACAACATACGGGAAGCATCAGTACTTCCCAAATCCACAACAACTAAACCGCACAAAATCATCAAGGTCTCAATCCTAACATGCGAGTTCTAGGAAACCGATTTTCTTCTAACTTTCCAAGGTCATAACTATTGATCCAACCGTTGGATCGTCCTAGAATTTTAACATGTTATAAACTGCTATGCCATCTACAAAATATCCGAAAATCAGCCGTTGAATGTGATTAAAACGTACCGAAACGAGGTCCGAAGTCGGGGATTCGCACACGAGGAAACTCGAGATCCGGGCTCGATTTCCAACAGCCACACGGCTGCTTCAGCTCGCGGCGGCGGCGGCAGGGAGGCACGGTGCAGCTCCGGCCTGGACAGCAGGGTCTCGGCCGAGATTCATGCGTGGCTCGGCCGAGATTCAGGCGGCTCGGCCGAGATTTTAAGGGCGAGGTGCAGAAGCTCGCGGGAGGAAGAGGAGCTGCGACAGCCTGGTCCGGCTCGGTCCGGCGGGGCTCGTGCAGGCAAGGCCCGGCGACGGCGAAGCTCCCTTGGCGGCTGCAGCTGCTTGGCTTCCGTTTGTCCAGATGAGAGGAATGAGAGCAGGGCGATCCCGGGATGGTGTGGGCAAGGGTGAGATAAGAGAGGTTGTAGGTGGTGAGTGACGATGGGTCGGCTAGGTGCAGCTTCCTCCTGGTCCCGGCGACAGGCTCGAGAGGTGCCTCTCCGACGAGCTCGAGGGGGCCGGACGCAGAGGAGGAGAGGTGAAGAACAGAAACGGATGGTGAGTGCAGGGGAGGCAACGGAGGAGGGAGGGAAGTGTTCCTGCGGGGAGGGGGTGTGAGGTAGAGGACCCGATATTGAGTGTGGAGGTGGGACGAGGGGTCGCTAGGTTGCAGCTAGCCTGGGGCGGCAGGCCTGCAGGGCGCTTTGCGTGTAGCAGGAGGGAGGAAGAAGACCGAGGGGTTTGTTTGGCCAGCTGGGCGGGTGGGGCCCTCATGCTCACGTGAAAGAAAAGAAAGGGAAAGAAAGGAAGAAAGAAACAAAATGGGTCGGGATCGGATCTCGTAAAAAAAAAATTCCGTAACGAACGTTACGGGTCGGAAATAAATTCCGAACATTTCCGTGGAATAATTTACGGAAAGAGAATAAAAAGTTAATTTATTTCTAAAATTCTCGATCATGCTTATATATTTATTTCTAAAATTTCCGGACGTTACAACTATTCAACCAATTATGATTTTTTTTTTATTTCAAAACCATCTACCTAATTTAAATAAAAAATCGTACTAAAGTTTTTCGGTGAATATTTTTTGATTATGATTGGCTGATATGATTGATGTTTTGGGTAACAAACTCTATTTTGGGATCAAATAGATTTTAGTTTACAAAATATATTTCCGGAACATTTACCTACAATTTTGATAGATATGTTAGCTTACAAATTATATTTCCGGAATCATTACCTATATATTTGATATATATATATTTGATATATATATATATATATATATATGTAACAAATCATAATTTTGGATTAATTCGTAAAACTTTAAAAAACAGAACCTTAGAAAAGAGTTTTATTCAAGTATAAGTTTGCAATAGTCGATTCTTTTTGTGTTGAAAAAACAAATTTTGAATCCAAAATTTCCTTAAAAAACGTCGATTGATACCCTAATTTGTAGTAGTCGAGTCAACCGTTTGAGTCGTGCATCAACTTTGAAAGATCTATCCTTCTCTCTCTTTCCTTATCTTCTCTTAGAGATATATATTTTTGGTAGATATGATTTGATTTTGTAGATATGCTTTTAGGATAGTCTAAAGCATATAAATAAGGTTATTTGCCCATTAGTTTCAATATTCAGTTTTTACATTCAATTTAGATTTTACCAACCTTCATAGACATCATACTATCGGGCGACAACCGACTCTATCTCCCCTTGTGGTCGACTTGATCAATTTATGTTTTCCGTTTCAATAAAGAAGAATTTTCTTTAATTTTTTTTTATTGTTGATAGGTTTATAAAGTATGACTTTGCATGATAAATGTATGTTGTTTGTGGCCAGTTATATCCTTTTGAATATGTGTGTTATTTTTTAAGTTATGTTGGTTCTATGATTTTCCAATGCAAGATGTGTGAGTTGTGCATAATGAATTGTATGGTCTATTTGTACTTCAACGCATTATTTGCAAGGTACGAGAGTTGTGTGAATTTGTGTCGTAATATCATACATGATGCGAGAGTTGCGTAGGAATTTTTATAGCGTTATTAAGATAAAATTGAATGTAATTACAAATGAAGATTTTATATGCATTGTTGTGATGCTTCGGATTTTGGAACTTATGCAAATTTGGGTTTAAATTTGACGGGTTCAAAACCCTTAAAACTCTAAATTTCTCCCTCAGTGTCAGTAAGTCGAGTAGGCCGCCTTCACTTGTCGATTAAATTGTGTTTGTTTAGTTTTTGTCTTTTTTTTTTACTTTTATATATTCTCTACCAAACCATTACTTTCTATCGTGATCGAGTCAACTCCACTAATTGGTCGACTCGATCCTTTGTCTTTTGTTTCTGTATTTAATTTTCATTTTAGTTTTAAGTTTTTTGATTAATCAATCAAATCATTACATCAATCTCTTTGTCTCTTTGTGTTCGATCTTAACCCTCGTACTACAATCTAGTCTTATTTATTTATTTGCAAGATTTGAAACCCTCATTTAATCCTTCGTCACTAATTTATTTTTTAGTTGGTTCGAAACCCTAAAAACCATGTCGTTTTCTCTCACTACTACTAGATCGAGTCAATTGACAATGTCAATCAACTCAATCATGTTTGTTTATCATGTGTCTTTGTTCTCCTTTTTGAATATTTTAATTTTTATCTATGTCCATCGCTTTATGCCTTGATGGAATCGATTCTATTGCTTAACTGACTCAATTCAAAATTTCTATTTTCCTTTAATTTTTTAGATTTTCAATTAATTATTTAAAACATTACATCATTCACCATGTGTGGACCTTTACAATAGTTCATGAAACAAATTTTAACAGTTTCTTTCTCGGTTATACTTTCTGTTATTTGGATATCAGTATCTTACATATATGTACGATACATACATGTATTAAATCTTCATTTGTAATGACATTTCTTCGACTTTACTATAAGGTTAGCAAATGCAATTGTTAATTTTCTCCTATCGAGCCGTTATAACGGGGTGTCAAGTGCTAATAAAAAACGAAAAAAGCTATATACACGATATTTGCTTTACTAACTTCAAAAAATACTCGCAATCTGACGGCGCCAAGTGTTGGAGACCAATTTCCTTGTAGGTGTTCTCATTTGGAGCCAACTTAAAATGGAAGTTATTTCTCGTAGTACGGAGTGTACTCGATTATGAAATGAGATGTAAATACCGGGATTTAGAAGAGTCATTTGTTGAAGTTGCACAATTTGACACAAATAGGAACAAGTTTGTTGTCATTAGTGCAAGGAACTTGTTCCTCGTTGTATGAAATTGTGCAACTCCAACAGATGGATTTTCTAAAGCCTCGTATATACACTTCATTTTATAATCAAGTGCGTTCCGTTGTAAGAGAAATGACTTCCCTTTTAAGTCGGATCCACATTAGAACAACTACAAGGAGAAGAAAATAATTGAAATAAAATGAAGATTCATATGTGAAGAATATAGTCTAAGAAAAATTGCTCCAATTTGAGGTAAATGTTGTAAAAGTCCTTGCGCTACTGCTCTAGTTTGAGGATTTTTGTTTCTAAAGTTGTCTTATGGTATTTGAACGTCGACTTTTTGAATTTTTTTTATCCACTTATCGCATTTTTAGTTGTTACAAGAAAGAGGTAACGAGCACAGACATAACCTCTTCTTCTCTATTAACAAGATCTCTAGTTGAAGAGTCATCATTATGACTTAACTCTTAAAAACTAATAATATATTATATGTGTTGCTCCAGGTATCAGATATCAATTTGATATCAATATACTGAAATACCAAACATAGAATATGGGTATGGTTGATACCCATACCCATACCTATACCTTTAATTATGATATCAATACCAAACGGCCCGTTAATTGGTTTAACAATTAATATTGCCTTTTAATTAAACCATTTTCACTTAGATGTCACGATTTTCATCCTCTTCAAACTATCGAGCCCGACACCAAGGACCATACTCCATCACCAAGCCAATGACCAAGGACAGTACATAATTATCTTGGTAAAACCGGTTCTAGTTCTGTAAAGTCAATGCTCGAACCATCATAACATCCATGTACAACTTCATGAAACTCTCGGCATTTGTCTTCGAGTATCAACAAAGATGCCGATTTTCATGTTTCATTAAGATTTAGGAAGGATAAATATGATGAAAACATGACTCTGGTGGTTCTTAAATGCTCCCAAATAACACAAATCAAATCCAAAAATTATAATAGAACCCTACAAAGGACAAATCAACAAACATAACACCCAACATTAGCAAATTGATAGTACGTTCCGAATAAATAAAATTGAAAACAAATGACCATTAATGAGGGGTGCAAGTGATGATTTAGTAGATATGATTAACACGTTTCTTATTAGTTACACTTCTTGATAAGAACAATCGGATAAAAGAGTCTTAAGAAGATTCTTAGTCCCTCAAATTTCAAATTGAGTGTGCAATATTTTGGTTAGTGATTATTCAACCAATTATGATTTTTTGTAATTTCAAAACCATCTACCTAATTTAAATAAAAAATCGTACTAAAGTTTTCCGTGAATATTTTTTGATTATGATTGGCTGATATGATTGATGTTTTGGGTAACAAACTCTTTTGGGATCAAATAGATTTTAGTTTACAAAATATATTTCCGGAACAGTTACCTTCAATTTTGATATATATGTTAGCTTACAAATTATATTTCCGGAATCATTATCTATAGATTTGATATATATATATTATGTAACATATCATAATTTTGGATTAATTCGTAAAACTTTAAAAAATCAGAACCTTAGAAAAGAGTTTTATTCAAGTATAAGTTTGCAATAGTCGATTCTTTTTGTGTTGAAAAAACAAATTTTGAATCCAAAATTTCCTTAAAAAACGTCGATTGATACCCTAATTTGTAGTAGTCGAGTCAACCGTTGGAGTCGTGCATCAACTTTGAAAGATCTATCCTTCTCTCTCTTTCCTTATCTTCTCTTAGAGATATATATTTTTGGTAGATATGATTTGATTTTGTAAATATGCTTTTAGGATAGTCTAAAGCATATAAATAAGGTTATTTGCCCATTAGTTTCAATATTCAGTTTTTACATTCAATTTAGATTTTACCAACCTTCATAGACGTCATACTATCAGGCGACAATCGACTCTATCTCCCCTTGTGGTCGACTTGATCAATTTATGTTTTCCGTTTCAATAAAGAAGAATTTTCTTTAAGTATGTCTTCATAATATTTTTTTATTGTTGATAGGTTTATAAAGTATGACTTTCCATGATAAATATATGTTGTTTGTGGCCAATTATATCCTTTTGAATATGTGTGTTATTTTTTAAGTTATTGGTTCTATGATTTTCCAATGCAAGATGTGAGTTGCGCATAATGAATTGTATGGTCTATTTGTACTTCAACGCATTATTTGCAAGTACGAGAGTTGTGTGAATTTGTGTCGTAATATCATACATGATGCGAGAGTTGCGTAGGAATTTTTATAGCGTTATTAAGATAAAATTGAATATAATTACAAATGAAGATTTTTATATGCATTGTTGTGATGTTTCGGATTTTGGAACTTATGCAAATTTGGGTTTAAATTTGACTGGTTCAAAACCCTTAAAACTCTAAATTTCTCCCTTAGTGTAATAAGTCGAGTAGGCCGCCTTCACTTGTCGATTAAATTGTGTTTGTTTAGTTTTTGTCTTTTTTTTTACTTTTATATATTCTCTACCAAACCATTACTTTCTATCTTGATCGAGTCAACTCCACTAATTGGTCGACTCGATCCTTTGTCTTTTGTTTGTATTTAATTTTCATTTTAGTTGTAAGAGCCGTAGTCTTTCGGGCGAGACCGGAACTTGGCCGAGATTAGTCTTGGCCGAGATCTGCCCCTGCCGCGGCGGCGCTGAGCACTGCCGCCCCGCGCCGTGCTGCGTCCTGGCGCGCCCGCGCTGCCGCGCCCGCGCCCCGCCCCCTGCAGCCGCTTTCTTGACTTTGTTGTCGTGCTTCACTCTTTACTTCTTCTTTTGGCCGGGTGATCTAAGCCATCTCTTTCCTTTGCTTCTCCAGTTTCTCCCTCCACGCTACCTAGCTCCTTTGCTTTCCTTGGACCTTGTTTTTGGTTTTGGAAAGAAGTTGTGTGAGATCTTTGGTGCTTGACTTGTGCAAGTCTTAGCTGAGTTTGTTGGCAGTGAAGCTAGCTTGTGCTTGTGAATCCCCTGCAGCCTTGAGTGCTCCTTGTGGTATAGCTTTCTTCTTCTTCTTCTCTTCTTTCTTGGTTCCATTCTAGCTTAGGGATAGGTGTATGATTAGGCTGGTATTGATGGTTGTGTATGTGTATGTTGAACCTGCTGGGGATGAGAAAGAAGTGTAGTGATCAACTGAAGAAACGAAGAAAGACTGCAGAGCCGAGTTCTGCGTAGTCGCCGCGGCCGCGCTGAGCACTGACGCGCCCGCGCCCGAACACTGACGCGCCCGCGTCCCGACCCTGCCGCGCCCGCGTCTAGATCCTGCCGCACCCGCGGCCACATCCCGCCGCGCCCGCGGTTCCTGCTTCCGCCCTGCATCCTTTGTTTACACAGGTGCGTCTTGTTCCGGGGCTACCTATGGATGGGTAGTTCCCTTTCCTTTCCTAGTATGAGTGGTAGTAGCATGCTAGGTATGAGTTGAGTACGATATAGTTATGCCGGTTACGGCTTTGAGGTTTACGAGTTGGAATTGATCCCATATGGATCCCTTGGGTCTAGGTGTGACCCCTTGATGTGATAGGATTGTGATACGTGTATGTGTGCCTTGTATAGGCTGAGTTGTCCTCCAGTTGGAGTAGACGTTCCTGAGGTTTATCTTCGAGAGTTTTCTGATATCGAGGTAAGTCCATAGGACTTACTTAGCTACTATCCTTATATTGGATGTATGCTTGAGTGGTGTTTGCTATATGCTTTATAGCATGATTAGGAATAGGATTACGAGTATGATTATGTTTATGATGGTCACAGACCTATCTTTATTATACTGACCGCCCATCGTAGTGGCTGTGATAACCTTTCCTAGTTGTATGAAATTGTGCAACTCCAACAGATGGATTTTCTAAAGCCTCGTATATACACTTCATTTTATAATCAAGTGCGTTCCGTTGTAAGAGAAATGACTTCCCCTTTTAAGTCGGATCCACATTAGAACAACTACAAGGAGAAGAAAATAATTGAAATAAAATGAAGATTCATATGTGAAGAATATAGTCTAAGAAAAATTGCTCCAATTTGAGGTAAATGTTGTATAAGTCCTTGCGCTACTGCTCTAGTTTGAGGATTTTGCTTCTAAAGTTGTCTTATGGTATTTGAACGTCGACTTTTTGAATTTTTTTATCCACTTATCGCATTTTTAGTTGTTACAAGAAAGAGGTAACGAGCACAGACATACCCTCTTCTTCTCTATCAACAAGATCTCTAGTTGAAGAGTCATCATTATGACTTAACTCTTAAAAACTAATAATATATTATATGTGTTGCTCCAGGTATCAGATATCAATTTGATATCAATATACTGAAATACCAAACATAGAATGGGTATGGTTGATACCCATACCCATACCTTTAATTATGATATCAATACCAAACGGCCCGTTAATTGGTTTAACAATTAATATTGCCTTTTAATTAAACCATTTTCACTTAGATGCCACGACTTTCATCCTCTTCAAACTATCGAGCCCGACATCAAGGACCATACTCCATCACCAAGCCAATGACCAAGGACAGTACATAATTATCTTGGTAAAACCGGTTCTAGTTCTGTAAAGTCAATGCTCGAACCATCATAACATCCATGTACAACTTCATGAAACTCTCGGCATTTGTCTTCGAGTATCAACAAAGATGCCGATTTTCTTGTATCATTAAGATTTAGGAAGGATAAATATGATGAAAACATGACTCTGGTGGTTCTTAAATGCTCCCAAATAACACAAATCAAATCCAAAAATTATAATAGAACCCTACAAAGGACAAATCAACAAACATAACACCCAACATTAGCAAATTGATAGTACGTGCCGAATAAATAAAATTGAAAACAAATGACCATTAATGAGTGGTGTAAGTGGTGATTTAGTAGATATGATGAAAACTCTCTAACACGTTTCTTATTAGTTACACTTCATGATAAGAACAATCGGATAAAAGAGTCTTAAGAAGATTCGTAGTCACTCAAATTTCAAATTGAGTGTGCAATATTTTGGTTAGTGATTATTTAACCAATCTGTTACGGATTGGTTACGGAATTATTTTAAGAAGATTCTTCTTTTTTTTTCCCGTAACCCGTAACCCGTAAATAAAATTCTTAGTGATTATTTTAAAAGAGTCTTTAAGAAGATTCTTTTACGAGAATGTCGGAAAGTATTCCGACCCGTAAAAAGAGTCTTAAGAACAATCGGATAAAAGAGTCTTAAGAAGATTCTTATCGCATTTTTTCCCCGTTACGGATTGGTTACGGAATTATTTTAAAAGAGTCTTAAGAAGATTCTTAGTGATTATTCAACCGACCCGTCACCCGTAAATAAAATTTTACGGAATGTCGGAAAGTATTCCGACCCGTAAAAATCTGTTACGGAATTATTTTACGGAGTTTTGGAACCCGTCCCATTAGTGTTTCTTTCTTTTTTTTCCCTCCCTTTTTTTTTTCCATCTCAGCGTGGGCCCCAGGCCACGTTGGAGCCACGTCACCCGGGCCCCACCGCACGCGGGCTCCCCTCTTTCTTTTCTTCTTTCCCTTCCTTCTTCCCTTCTCTTTTTCTGCGTTTGTTTTCTTGGAGTAGGCTGCCCGCCCGCTATCCTGCACATACGCCGCCCGCCTACCTCCGCCTGGCTAGGCCTGCAGTGCACCCCAACCCCGTTCCATTCCCCTCCCTCTGCTCTACACCACTCACCAACCCTCATCTCTTTCTCCTCTCTCCGAGCGCACCACCACTCTCATATCTCCGTCCCTTCTCGTTTCACGCCGGCAGTCGACCAACCTCATTCCACCGCCCTCGAGCTCACCGGAGGCACCCGTTCTCTCTCTGCAGCCTTCCATTTCCTTTCCCTTCTCGGTCCCTGGATCGAAGCTCGCGCCGGAACACCACCGGACCAAGCTGCCACTGGAGCGAGCCGCCCGCCACTGCTGCCTTGCCCCGCCGCACCTGCGCCGTCCGCTATTCACGCCACCTGATCCGCCGACGCCACCTCCTCTTCCTCCTGCAGCCTTCCCTCATCTTCTATTCTGTCGCCGGAGAAAGGCCACACCGGGTAGCCGCCACGGAAGGACCGCCACACGCCTACAGCCGCCTCCCCCTGCCGGAGCACCGCCACGCGGCTTCCAGGGCTGCAGAACTGGCCGGCAGATCTTTTGGCTTATTTATGGTCGGCCTCCCCCTATTTAGGTATAATTACGATTCCGACCCCTCAGTTTTTTGGATAATTACAAAATATGCCCAGAGTTTTGAGTTATTGCAGTTTTGACCCAGATTTCTGAAATTGTTGCAATTATACCCTCTGTTGGGTTTTTTTTTTCGGAAATTGCCCAAGGTTTAATTACGGTTTTGACCCATATGACTTAGGAAATGTATAATTGCCCCGGAAATTTCGTTAGCGAGTTTTAACCTCGGAATTTAGGAACGAGTTTTATATTAGGTCGATATATTATATTGATGATCAATTTAGCGTATGGGCTAAATTGCGTAGTTGCATGCTAGGTTCCGAATCCCGATAAAAGTCACGAAATCATATCGATCTAGTTATGTTCCGTAGTATCATGATAGGTTTGAAATTATAACTTAGCGGAAATGCCAAGTAGCGGCTTTTTGAGACCTTAGGAGAATGTGAGGAGCGGGATTAGACCTAGTTGGCTTTTACGTCGTGATTGACGGTAATTATGTTGGACTCTAGGATTCGGTCCTAGAATGGGAGTCAAATGATCCTGCGTAGGTCATTTGTGTAGAAGTCTTAGACTTCTCGAGTTGAGCGTGTTTTTATGATACCTTGTTGTGAACAGGTTGAGTACGCCTTCCCAAGGGAAGCGTGAGCGTTTTGTGAGATAGCGTTTGGGACGAGGTAAGTCTCCGGACTTACTTAGCTCGTAGTTTCCGTATTAGCATTGATGTGTGTTTGGTGGTGCGTGTTTATGTTTTGTTATAACTATTAAACCGGTAAATAGGACCACTGACTTATATGTATAATTTTGGCCCAAGTGTATGATAACGGGCGGTGACAATACTGCCTAGCCTTGCGGGGTCTAGGAGATTCTCGGCGACTTGCCCGGCGGGTTAGATGGACGGAGGCATCCGTGTCATTCCTTGCCGGAGGGGGAATCGAGGCGGGACCATTGGGGTCTCGTGTCACAACCGAAGCTGAATTAGAACGGGATATGACTTGATGATATAAAGATAAGGAAACGGACTTGTGTGATTTATATTATATGTTATGAGTGTGTTTGTGCCTTCACTGCTTTTCTAATGCGTAGAATATTAGCTAACGGTTTTAAAACGATTGTGTAGATGACTTGCAGGTTAGGAATGCCGCCGAGTGAGGCGGAGGAGTGGACAACCGGGGTCTCCGTACATTATAGGACGGGGATGTTTTGAGTCTTTTCATGTCGTCTTTTATGGATATTATCGTTTGTTAGAATTCAGATCTATTTACGTTGTTTTGAGGACTCGGCTGAGTTTCCAAGTTGTAGTTTCATACTTTTTGTTTCCGCATACATTAAGAACATATTTGAGTTTTCGACCTTTATTTGTGCCATGTTGGAAGGTCCGGTGAAATTGTTGTCAAGCTAAGGGTCGGGACCCATTGTGAGGTCTCGCCCGTAGCGCCCCGAGTCCCGCGGATTTGGGGTGTTGCAAAAAGTGGTATCAGAGCACTAGGTTGACAACAATGACACTCGCAATCTTTCTAAAGGCCGAATGAGGTATAAAACAAAACCCCCACGGGTTCTGACTTTTCGTTTTCAAAATCATATGCATGAGTCGGGATTGGGTTAGAATGTACGGGACCACCGCTCCTTCCGCAAACCTCGGCGACATAGATCTCTGGATTAGAATTAGGTACTTATATTATTAAGTACATAGTTATTATAGAGTTATATGTAATTTATGACCTTAGGGTGATTGTGGAAATTGTATGTATCTAGATACTATGTGACCTTAGGATGTTTGGACTTGCATGCCTTGGATATGTATTATGAAAATGCTATATTTATGCCTTTAAGTTATTATACCGGATTATAATTAGTACCACGTATTATAATTAAGTAAACGCAATACGAAATCAGATGGCACGTACGAGAGCGACCGCTTACGTGGGACCCGATAGGGGTAGACCACCACTTCCCCCTACCGCCCCAGGAAGGCGGGGACGTGTAGAAAGACCTCCAGGTACGAGAGGTAGAGGTCGGGGACGCATCCCCGTTGCGGACCCACCAGTTGTGGGTGCACCAGCAGCAGAGGCCCCAGTAGAGGAGGTCGCAGAGAGTATCATTCCCGAGGCTAGGGATAGGACTGTAGTTAGGTCCGGAGCGCAGGGTTCTTCATCTACCAGGACCGGGGGAGCGTCCGTGGCAGCTACTGTATTTGGAGATTACGTACGTCGGGTAGAGGAGGCATTTAGGACTGGAGCGCCACCTCCCGCACCACCAGTGCCTGCACCTGCACTAGCGAGATCAGCTGAGGTCACACAGAGGGTGACCCCGGTTCGGGCTGCACCAGAGATAGTAGCACCAGCAGTGGTTGCACCCGAGCCAGTTGTGGAGGTTGCTAGGCCGAGAGACGAGCTGAGGTCTCCGAGACTTGATTCATGGTTGAAGGCTTTCAACCAACAGCATGTACCCTACTTCGACGGGAAGGTAGGGTTAGAGGTGGAGCACTGGATTGGGCACGTTGAGTCAGCGTTAGAGGCGATCCGCTGCCCAAAGGAGAGGCAGGTGGAGATAGTTCAGACATTGTTTCGAGAGTAGGCCCAGTACTGGTGGAGGACAGTTAGAGGCGGTGTGACCAGGATGGATCAGCTGTTGAGCCTCGTCAGGGAGACCTTCTGCCCAGCTTCACTGAGGAGTGACAGAGTCCAGGATTTCCTGGAGGCAGGATTTGAGGACGTCCCAGTCATTGAGGCGATCAGGCGTTTTCGGGCAGAGTTAGCCTTGTTAGGACCTTCCGCACCCCCAGCGGACCAGCATGTCTACCTCGTTTCCCGGAGACTGAGGGAGTCTACCCGTGCTTACCTAGCGGGATTCCGTTGTACCTCACTGACGGAGTACCAGGACCGGGCTTCGGCCTATGAGAGAGACCGCCTTGGGTCTAGGAGAGCAGCACAGTCCGGGAGACCGGACAAGAGACAGAGGACGGCACCAGCTGGGTCAGGGGCCGGAGCTATAGGTCAGGGACGTTCTGGTCCTCAGCCGTCGAGACCGGCATCCGAGGGAGGACCTCAGTGCTACACTTGTGGAGGGTTTGGACACAGGAGGGATACATGTAGGAAGCCACCTGTGGCTTGTTTCACTTGTGGTCAGATGGGCCACCGAGCCGCTTTTTGCCGTCAAGGCAAGTCCCAGTCACAGCACGGTTCTTCGCCTACTGGTATAGCAGGGGGCAATCAGAGGCCGCCCTAGTATCAGGCACAGGGCTCTCAACAGAGGAGCCAGGGTCAGGGTCAGACCCCCACTCAGGGATCCGCTCAGGGACAGGGCCGAGGTAGAGGCCGAGGTGGAGGTACTCAGGAGACCCGAGGCACACAGGCCAGAGTATTCGAGCTGAGGAGTGTTGTTGATCCTCCAGCGCCGGCAGCCCCAGGTACTATTCAGATTCACGGTTTTTCGGTCCGAGTTTTATTTGATACGGGTGCTAAACACTCGTTTATATCCGATGATTGTGTAGCTAGGTTGTCCTTAGCTACGATAGAGGGGAGACCCTTTACTATAGGGTTACCCGATGGAGGTAGGGTTAGTGGTACCCGAGAGGTACGCGGTTGCCCCATTCGTTTGGGGAACCGAGTTTGGTTAGCCGACTTCTTTGTCATGCACTTAGTGCATGAAGAAGTCATCTTGGGTATGGATTGGATGGACCGCCATCATTCCGTTTTGGAAATCAGCCGGAGGACCGTGACGATTTCCACAAAGACGGGGCAGGAGGTGATTTTCCGAGGTTGGGACCTCGGGAAAGCCGGTACAGTCATTAGCGCGGTTCGAGCTGCTAGACTTATCGGGCAGGGATGTGAGGCCTTCTAGTGTTATGCCATGAAGGAGGAGGAGACGGGACCATCACTGAAGGAGATCCCTGTGGCATGCGAGTTCGAGGACGTATTCGGGGAGCCACCTGGGCTACCACCGCAGAGGAGCGTTGACTTCACTATTGAGTTGGAGCCCGGCACCAGGCCGATCTCCAAGGCTCCATACCGCATGGCGCCGATCGAGTTGTTGGAGCTGAAGAAGCAGCTCGAGGAGTTAGCCGATAGGGGTTTCATTCGCCCGAGCGTTTCGCCTTGGGGTGCACCGGTCCTCTTCGTTAAGAAGAAGGACAGATCTTTGAGGCTATGTATCGACTACCGGGAGTTGAACAAAGTCACCGTCAAGAACAAGTACCCGTTACCGCGCATTGATGATTTGCTAGACCAGTTGTAGGGAGCCTCCGTATTTTCACGTATCGATTTGAGGTCGGGATACCACCAGCTTAGGGTGAGAGATGAGGACATACCGAAGACGGCATTCAGGACGAGATACGGCCACTATGAGTTTGTAGTGATGCCATTCGGGCTCACGAATGCACCTGCCGTCTTCATGGAGTTGATGAACGGCATCTTCATCGACTTCTTAGACCAGTTCGTGGTGGTATTTATTGACGACATCTTAGTCTACTCCCGGAGTAGTGAGGAGCATGAGGGACACCTGAGGACGGTACTTCGAGTCCTCCAAGATAAAAAGTTTTACGCTAAGCTCTCTAAGTGTGAGTTTTGGATGTCCGAGGTGGCATTTTTGGGACATATAGTTTCCGTCGAGGGTGTCATGGTCGACCCGGCGAAGATAGAGTATGTTTCCTCATGGCCGCCTCCTAGGACAGTCAAAGAGGTGCGCAATTTCTTGGGCTTAGCGGGATACTACCGCCGTTTTGTTGAGGGTTTCTCCGTGATTGCACGACCGCTCACTTCCTTGCTGAGGAATTCTACCAGGTTCGTCTGGTCCGAGCCTTCCCAGCGCAGCTTTGAGGAGCTGAAGAGGAGGTTGACCTCCGCTCCTGTGTTAGCCCAGCCTGAGGGCATAGAGGACTTTGTGGTATATAGTGACGCCTCCAAGCTAGGCTTGGGGTGCGTCTTGATGCAGAGGGGTAGAGTTATTGCGTACGCTTCACGGCAGCTGAAGCCGTACGAGGAGAACTACCCTACCCATGATCTCGAGCTAGCGGCAGTGATTCACACCCTGAAGATCTGGCGACACTACTTGTACGTGGCTACGTGCCAGATCTTCACAGACCATAAGAGTCTGAAGTATATATTCACTCAGTGGGAGTTGAATAACCGCCAGAGGAGATGGCTTGAGCTCATCAAGGACTTTGACTTGGAGATTTTATACCATCCCGGGAAGGCGAACGTAGTCGCCGATGCTTTGAGTAGGACGACACCTCGGGAGGAGGTGATAGCTCGGCTTACGATTCAGCCTCATCTGCAGAGGGATATGATGGGCTTAGAGTTGGATATCCGGTTTCCGGGTGCGGACAGTCGTTTGTCCGAGTTAAAGGTTTTACCTGACCTGTCCGGAGAGATCCTGCAGAAGCAGGAGAGTTGTCCCATTTTGACGAGGATCTGGGACAGGATGTCCCGAGGAGAGGCACCACAGTTTGTCACGGGGGCAGATGGGCTGTTGAGACGTTAGGGACGTATTTATGTACCGTCGGATCAGGAGCTTAGAGAGCGGATTTTGCATGAGGCCCATTCCACACCTTACTCCGTGCATCCAGGCACGAGTAAGATGTACCAGGACCTTCGGAGATCCTATTGGTGGGGCGGGCTCAAGCCCGATGTAGCTAGATATGTGGCCCGATGCACGACCTGCCAGCAGGTCAAGATCGACCACCATAGACCCGGAGGAGAGCTTCACCCACTGCCCGTGCCGCAGTGGAAGTGGGAGGACATATCTATGGATTTCATGACCGGCCTGAGACCTAGTAGGAGTTTTGACGCGATATGGGTGGTAGTAGACCGGTTGACGAAGACCGCACGTTTCATTCCCATACGGGAAACGTGTCCGGTGAGTCGTTTAGCCGAGAGTTTACCCGTCAGATTGTGAGACTACATGGAGTCCCGAGGACCATCATCTCGGACAGGGACGGGCGTTTTACCTCGAGGTTCTGGCAGCAGGTACACGCCGCCCTAGGTTTGAGTCTCCATTTCACCATCGCATACCATCCCCAGACCGACGGTCAGTCTGAGCGGACTATTCAGACTTTAGAGGATATGTTTCGAGCGTGTGTACTAGACTGGGGTCAGGTATGGCCAGATCATTTCCCGCTGGTCGAGTTTTCGTATAATAACAGCTGGCATGCTTCGATTGGGATGGCACCGTATGAGGCATTGTATGGACGGAGATGCCGTACTCCCTTGTGTTGGGACGAGCCCGGGAACTCTAGCATTGTAGCACCGGATCAGGTAAAGGACGACATGGCGAGAGTTGCTTTGATTCGGGAGAGGATGTTGGCTGCGCAGAGCCGTCAGAGGTCGTATGCGGATAGGAGGCGTAGACCTCTCGAGTTCAGGGTAGGAGCTCGGGTATGGTTGAGGGTATCACCGACCCGGGGCGTTAGACGATTCGGCATTAAGGGGAAGTTAAGCCCCCAATATGTCGGGCCATTTGAGATCTTGGAGAGAGTCGGTGAGGTGGCATACCGGTTAGCATTGCCACCGCGGTTGGAGGGTATACACCCGGTCTTCCATGTCTCTCAGCTGAGAGAGTACATACATGACCCGAGACACGACATTAGTCATGATGACCTAGTGGTCGAGCCGGATCACACTTTCGCAGAGCACCCGATAGCGGTCTTATAGAGGAGTACGAGACGCCTTCGATCGAAGGAGATACCAATGTTGAGGATCCAGTGGTCGAGGCGAGGAGCCGACGAGGCTACATGGGAGACGGAGGATAGTATCCGGAGGAACTATCCCGAGTTTTATGCAGACCTAGCCACATCGATAGGACCGTCGGGTTAGTCCCGAGATCTTTCTTGTTTTCTTTTTGTGATATGTTTCTATACATAAGCTTGATTTAGGGATGACAGTATACCTTGTATGAGTTGTACGGGATTACGAGGTGATATATTGGAGAGTGTTGGGTTTAGCAAGTTTCGGGACGAAACTTGTTTTTAGCGGAGTTAGTTGTAACGTCCGGGAATTTTTGAAATAAATAAATCTTTTTTTTTTCTCCTTCCGTAAATTATTTTACGGAATTGTTCGGAAAATATTCCGACCCGTAACCCGTAAATAAAATTTTACGACAATGTCGGAAAGTATTCCGACCCGTAAAAATCCGTTACGGAATTATTTTACGAGTTTTGGAACCCGTCCCATTAGTGTTTCTTCTTTTTTTCCCCTTCTTTTTTTTTCCATCTCAGCGTGGGCCCCAGGCCACGCTGGAGCCACGTCACCCGTGCCCCACCGCCACGCGGGTTCCCCTCTCTCTTTTCTTCTTTCCCTTCCCGCTTCCCTTCTTTCTTTTTCTTCGTTTGTTTTCTTGGGAGCAGCCGTTGCTGCCCGCCCGCCTAGCCTGCACCTACGCCCGCCCGCCTACCTCCGCCTGGCTAGGCCTGCAGTGCACCCCGACCCCTCGTTCCGTTCCCCACCCTCTACTCTACACCACTCACCAACCCTCATCTCTTTCTCCTCTCTCCCGAGCGCACCACCACTCTCATATCTCCCTCCCTTCTCGTTTCACGCCAGCAATCGACCAACCTCATTCCACCGCCCTCGAGCTCACCGGAGGCACCCGTTCTCTCTCTGCAGCCTTCCATTTCCTTTCCCTTCTCGTTCCCTGCTCACCGGAGGCACCCGTTCTCTCTCTGCAGCCTTCCATATCTCTCTCCCTCGAGCTCACAGGACCAAGCTGCCACTGGAGCGAGCCGCCCGCCACTGCTGCCTTGCCCCGCCGCCACCTGCGCCATCTGCTGCTCACGCCACCTGAGCCGCCGACGCCACCTCCTCTTCCTCCTGCAGCCTTCCATCATCTTCTTCTCTGTCGCCGGAGAAAGGCCGCCACCGGGGAGCCGCCGCCACGGGAAGGACCGCCACACGCCTGCAGCCGCCTCCCCCTGCCGGAGCACTGCCACGCCGGCGTCCAGGGCTGCAGAACCGGCCGGCAGATCTTTTGGCTTATTTACGGTCGGCCTACCCCTATTTAGGTATAATTACGATTCCGACCCCTCAGTTTTTGGATAATTACAAAATATGCCCAGAGTTTTGAGTTATTGCAGTTTTGACCCAGATTTCTAAAATTGTTGCAATTATACCCTCTGTTGGGTTTTTGTCGGAAATTGCCCCAAGGTTTAATTACGGTTTTGACCCATATGACTTAAGAAATGTATAATTGCCCCTGAAATTTCGTTAGCGAGTTTTAACCTAGGAATTTAGGAACGAGTTTTATATTAGGTCGATATATTATATTGATGATCAATTTAGCGTATGGGCTAAATTGCGTAGTTGCATGCTAGGTTCCGAATCCCGATAAAAGTCACGAAATCATATCGATCTAGTTATGTTCCGTAGTATCAAGATAGGTTGGAAATTATAACTTAGTGGAAATGCCAAGTAACGGCTTTTTGAGACCTTAGGAGAATGTGAGGAGCGGGATTAGACCTAGTTGGCTTTTACGTCATTATTGACGGTAATTATGTTGGACTCTAGGATTCGGTCCTAGAATGGGAGTCAAATGATCCTGCGTAGGTCATTTGTGTAGAAGTCTTAGACTTCTCGAGTTGAGCGGGTTTTTATGTTACCTTGTTGTGAACAGGTTGAGTACGCCTTCCCAAGGGAAGCGTGAGCGTTTTGTGAGATAGCGTCTGGGACGAGGTAAGTCTCCGGACTTACTTAGCTCGTATTTTCCGTATTAGCATTGATGTGTGTTGGGTAGTGCGTGTTTATGTTTTGCTATAACTATTAAACCGGTAAATAGGACCACCGACTTGTATGTATAATTTTTGGCCAAGTGTATGATAACGGGCGGTGACAATACTGCCTAGCCTTGCGGGGTCTAGGGGATTCTCGGCGACTTGCCCGGCGGGTTAGATGGACGGAGGCATCCGTTCTATTCCTTGCCGGAGGGGGAACCGAGGCGGGACCATTGGGGTCTCGTGTCACAACCGAAGCAGAATTAGAACGGGATATGACTTGATGATATAAAGATAAAGAAACGGACTTGTGTGATTTATATTATATGCTATGAGTGTGTTTGTGCCTGCACTGCTTTTCTAATGCGTAGAATATTAGCTAACGGTTTTAAACCGTTTGTGTAGATGACTTGCAGGTTAGGAATGCCGCCGAGTGAGGCGGAGGAGTGGACATCCGGGGTCTCCGTACATTATAGGACGAGGATGTTTTGAGTCTTTTCATGTCGTCTTTTATGGATATTATCGTTTGTTGGAATTCGGATTTATTTACGTTGTTTTGAGGACTCGGCTGAGTTTCCAAGTTGTAGTTTCGTACTTTTCGTTCCCGCATACATTAAAAACATATTTGAGTTTTCGACCTTTATTTGTGCCATGTTGGAAGTTCCGGTGAAATTGTTGTCAAGCTAAGGGTCGGGACCCATTGTGAGGTCTCGCCCGTAACGCCCCGAGTCCCGCGGATTAGGGGTGTTACAGTACTCGATTATGAAATGAGATGTAAATACTAGGATTTAGAAGAGTCATTTGTTGAATTTGCACAATTTGACACAAATAGGAACAAGTTCGTTGTCATAGCTGCAAGGAACTTGTTCCTAGTTGTATGAAATTGTGCAACTCCTACAGATGGATTTTCTAAAGCCTCGTATATACACTTCAATTTATAATCAAGTGCGTTCCGTTGTACGAGAAATGACTTCCCTTTTAAGTTGGATCCACATTAGAACAACTACAAGGAGAAGAAAATAATTGAAATAAAATGAAGATTCATATGTGAAGAATATAGTCTAAGAAAAATTGCTTCAATTTGAGGTAAATGTTGTATAAAGTTGTCGTATGGTATTTGAACGTCGACTTTTTGAATTTTTTTTTATACACTTATCGCATTTTTAGTTGTTACAAGAAAGAGGTAACGAGCACAGACATAACCTCTTCTTCTCTATCAACAAGCTCTCTAGTTGAAGAGTCATCATTATGACTTAATTCTTAAAAACTAATAATATATTATATGTGTTGCTCCAGGTATCAGATATCAATTTGATATCAATATACTGAAATACCAAACGTAGAATATGGTATGGTTGATACCCATACCCATACCTTTAATTATGACCCAAACGGCCCATTAATTGGTTTAACAATTAATATTTCCTTTTAATTAAACCATTTTCACTTATTTGCCACGACTTTCATCCTCTTCAAACTATCGAGCCCGACACCAAGGACCATACTCCATCACCAAGCCAATCACCAATGACCGTACAAAATTATCTTGGTAAAACCGGCTCTAGTTCTGTAAAGTCAATGCTCGAACCATCATCACATCCATATACAACTTCATGAAACTCTCAGCATTTGTCTTCGAGTATGAACAAAGATTCCGATTTTCATGTTTCATTAAGATTTAGGAAGGATAAATATGATGAAGACATGACTCTGGTGGTGCTTAAATGCACCCAAATAACACAAATCAAATCCAAAAATTATAATAGAACCCTACAAAGGACAAATCAACAAACATAACACCCAACATTAGCAAATTGATAGTACGTGCCGAATAAATAAAATTGAAAACAAATGACCATTAATGAGGGGTGCAAGTGGTGATTTAATAGATATGATGAAAACTATCTAGCACGTTTCTTATTAGTTACACTTCTTGATAAGAACAATCGGATAAAAGAGTCTTAAGAGGATTCTTAGTCCCTCAAATTTCAAATTGAGTGTGCAATATTTTGGTTAGTGATTATTCAACCAATTATGATTTTTTTAATTCAAAACCATCTACCTAATTTAAATAAAAAATCGGACTAAAGTTTTTCGGTGAATATTTTTTGATTATGATCTACCGATATGATTGATGTTTTGGGTAACAAACTCTATTTTGGGATCAAATAGATTTTAGTTTACCAAATATATTTCCGGAACAGTTACCTACAATTTTGATGGATATGTTAGCTTACAAAATATATTTCCGGAATCATTATCTATAGATTTGATATATATATATTATGTAACAAATCATAATTTTGGATTAATTCGTAAAACTTTAAAAATCAGAACCTTAGAAAAGAGTTTTATTCAAGTATAGGTTTGCAATAGTCGATTCTTTTTGTGTTGAAAAAACAAATTTTGAATCTAAAATGTCCTTAAAAAACGTCGATTGATACCCTGTTTTCTAGTAGTCGAGTCAACCGTTGGAGTCGTGCATCAACTTTGTAAGATCTATCCTTCTCTCTCTTCCCTTAGAGATATATTTTTCTTGTAGACATGATTTAATTTTGTAGATATGCTTTTAGGATGGTCTAAAGCAAATAAATAAGGTTATCCGCCCATTAGTTTCAATATTCAGTTTTTACATTCAATTTAGATTTTACCAACCTTCATAGACGTTATACTATCAAGCGACAATCGACTCTATCTCCCCTTGTGGTCGACTTGATCGATTTATGTTTTCCGTTTCAATAAAGAAGAATTTTCTTTAAGTATGTCTTCATATATTTTTTTATTGTTGATAGGTTTATAAAGTATGACTTTGCAGGGTAAATATATGTTGTTTGTGGCCAATTACATCCTTTTCAATATGTGTGTTATTTTCAAAGTTATGTTGGTCCTATATTTTCCAGTGCAAGATGTGTGAATTGTGCATAAATAATTTTATGGTCTATTTGTACTTCAGGGCATTATTTGCAATGTATGAGAGTTGTGTGAATTTATATCGTAATATCATACATGATGCGAGAGCTGCGTAGGAATGTTTTCTTCATAGAGTTATTAAGATAAAATTGAATGTAATTACAAATGAAGACTTTATATGCATTGTTGTGATGCTTCGGATTTTGGAACTCTTGCAATTTTGGGTTTAAATTTGACTGATTCAAAACCCTTAAAACTCTAAATTTCTCCTTTAGTGTCAGTAAGTCGAGTAGGCCGCCATCACTTGTCGATTAAATTTTGTTTATTTAGTTTTTGTCTTTTTTTTTTCTTTTATATTCTCTACCAAACCATTACTTTCTATCTTGATCGAGTCAACTCCACTAATTGGTTGACTCGATCCTTTGTCTTTTGTTTCTGTATTTAATTTTCATTTTAGTTTTAAGTTTTTTGATTAATCAATCAAATCATTACATCAATCTCTTTGTATTCGATCTTAGCCCTCGTACTACAATCTAGTCTTATTTATTTATTTGCAAGATTTGAAACCCTCATTTAAGCCTTCGTCACTAATTTATTTTTTAGTTGGTTCGAAACCCTAATAACCATGTCGTTTTCTCTCACTACTACTAGATCGAGTCAATTGACAATGTCAATCAACTCAATCATGTTTGTTTATCATGTGTCTTTGTTCTCCTTTTTGTCGATTTTAATTTTTATCTATGTTCATCGCTTTATGCCTTGATGGAATCGATTCTATTGCTTAACTGACTCAATTAAAATTTTCTATTTTCCTTTAATTTTTTAGTTTTTTGATTAATTATTTAAAACATTACATCATTCACCATGTGTGGACCTTTACAATAGTTTATGAAACAAATTTTAACAGTTTCTTTCTCGGTTATACTTTCTCTTATTTGGATAGCAGTATCTTACATATATGTACGATACATACATGTATTAAATCTTCATTTGTAATGACATTTCTTCGACTTTACTATAAGGTCAGCAAATGCAATTGTTAATTTTCTCCTATCGAGCCGTTATAACGGGGTGTCAAGTGCTAATAAAAAACGAAAAAGCTATATACACGATATTTGCTTTACTAACTTAAAAAAAAACTCGCAATCTGACGGGGCCAAGAGTTGGAGACCAATTTCCTTGTAGGTGTTCTCATTTGGAGCCAACTTAAAATGTAAGTTATTTCTCGTAGTACGGAATGTACTCGATTATGAAATGAGATGTAAATACTAGGATTTAGAAGAGTCATTTGTTAAAGTTGCACAATATGACACAAATAGGAACAAGTTCGTTGTCATAGCTGCAAGGAACTTGTTCCTAGTTGTATGAAATTGTGCAACTCCAACAGATGGATTTTCTAAAGTGTAACACCCCAAATTCTGAGAACTCGGGGCGTTACGGGTTAGGACCTCATAGTGGTTCCCGACCCTCGATTTGACGACAATATTACTTGATCTTCCACAAGGCACAACGTAGTAAAACCGAAATAAGTCTGAAAACATGCAAGTACGATAAAGTGCGTAAAGAAGGTCAGCCTCTACAAGACATAGAATCCAAAAGAAAGGGAAGAGTCTAGTCTCATGCAATAAAGGAGAAAGCCCAACGTCCCCACTACCTCGTACGGGAACCTGGCTGACCACCAACTCCGGGTCACTCTGCAGTGGTCCTAACCTGCGGTGCGTCTAACACGAGACGGTATAGAACCGTTAGCAAATTATTCGAAGCATTAGAATGCATACTAAAGCACAATCACACAAATATGTGGAAAGTAAACATATAGGCATGTTGCACTCAATCATTTTATTATCTTTAATTTAGGTGATTCACTTCTATTAGTTCAACTTATTTTGTAGCACGAGAATCTCCCGAAACTCGCCCCTGTCCCCGTACCAACCGGAGTGGATCCGATGCACCTCACCGTATACCGAGATGGCCTAGTCGCCAGGAACCTCCCAAACTCTAGGCAGAGAAATGAGCAGTGATGCTACGACCCGTTATCATACACTTGGGTCTAATAAAACGTAACGTCGTCCTAGTCAAGTTTTAACTAAAGAACACCCAACACACACCACTTTAGCAATACATGCTAATACAAAGAATAACGGCTAAGTAAGTCATACGACTTACCTGCACTGGTCCGCAGTCCAAAACGAAAACCCGGTCCGTACGTGATCTCAACTGCCTGGCAAAAATGGAAACGTCTCAGCATCAGAATTTGACGTCTAAGAAGTTTTAAGAAGCTTCTTGACCAAACGGAAAGTCTTGGGAAGGGAAGAGCGGTAAAACTCTAACTTTTCCAAAAATTACTAAAATGCCCCTAACCTTCCTAAAATTCCGAAAAGTGCCCAAAATGGGTCTAAGGCCCTTAATAGGCCCAATAACATCTCACAACTCTAAAAAGTCCCTAACGGTTATAAGATATATTCAACTTACCTCTTAAAACACAAAAACCTAACTTTTAAGGAAATTACGGTTTTGCCCACGAATTTCCTTAAAATTCTCTAATGGTCAAACGAGTTTCTAAACTTCCGGAAAACATCTAACCTCATCTATTATCCATTAATCGATCCTAAACGCGTTCCGACGATTCCCAAACTTTCGATAGAAGAAGAGATTCATAAAGAAGACATTGAACTTCACCTAGATTCCGCAATACTTTGACATCGATTTAACTATATCAAACATTCTCCAAATTTTCCGAAATAAATCCTATGCATACCCTTCCATGACTACATCATAAAGGAAGCATCAAAACTTCTAGAATCCACAACTATAATTCTACACAAAATCACCAATGTCACAACTCTAACATGCTAATCCAGAAAATCCACTATTTCTCTAACTTTGGAAGGTCACAATTTTTGATCCAACCATTGGATATTTCCACAAAGTTAACATGTCATAGTATCCTATATAGACTATCATGTCACCAAAAATCAACCGTTGAATCCAAGTGAAACGTACCTAACACTCGGCTCAAGTTTGTTGTCTCACGCAGGTGGTACAGTGAGGAAAAGGCGGTTCCAGAGGGTAGCTTCTTCTGCGTGATTTAACAACGGTTCAAAGCAGCTTCAAGGTACGGGAGGAAGAGAAGCATTCCAAGGTTAGGTCTAGAACTCACCTTGAAGATTACTTAACTTGGTCGATGGGGAGATTGTAGGGGTTGAGCGACGGTTCCTCCAGCCGATCTTCTGCCTCTTGACCACTGTGACTCTAGGAGGGTGCAATGGCCTTCTTCCCTTGCCGATCTAATGGTTCCTGGAAGTACAAGAGGGAAGCTGTGAGGACCGAGGTGTCCCTCTTGAAGGAGGGAAGGTTCGATACTTACCCACCACGGTCCGCAGTAGAAGGGTAGCTGCTCGTGGCTCAGACTTGTGAGAAGGTCGGTGCGTTGTTGTGTAACACCCCAAATCCGCGGGACTCGGGATACTACGGGCGAAACCTCACAATGGGTCCCGACCCTTAGCTTGACAACAATTTCACTGGACCTTTCCAACAAGGCACAAATAAAGGCGAAAACTCAAAATGTTTTTAATGCATGCGGAAACCGAAACGTAAAGAATACAAAGTGGAAACTCAGCCGAGTCTTCAAAACAACATAACCCAAATACGAAAGTCTAAAACGTACAACAACATCCACAACTAACGATATGAAACATAACCCAAAAACGCCCCCGTCCTATAATGTACGGAGACCCCGGCTGCCCACTCCTCCACCTCACTCGGCGGCATCCCTAACCTGCAAGTCATCTACACAAACGGTTTAAAACCGTTAGCTAATATTCTAAGCATTAGAAAAACAGTGAAGGCACAAACACATACATAACACAAAACATAAAAACACACAAATCCGGTTTATTATCTTTTTATTATTAAGTCGTATTCCGCTCTAATTCAACTTCGGTTTGTGACACGAGAACCACTGTGGTCCCGCACCGGTCCGCACTTACCGGCAAAGAATGGTACGGATGCACCCGACCATATCACCCGCCGGGCTAGTCGCCGAGATCCTCCTAAGCTTCACGCAGAGCCAGGCAGAATATCACCGCCCGTTATCATAAACTTGGGCCAAAATATACATAAGGTCGGTGGTCCTAATTACCGGTTTAATTGTTATAACAAGAACATAAACACACACCACCGAACACACATCAATGCTAATACATAGAATACGAGCTAAGTAAGTCCGGAGACTTACCTCGTCACCAAACCTAAGTCACCACACTCTTGCTTCCTTAAGGAGGAAGCCCACAACCTACTCACAAAAGATATGCATATCAATACATACTCACTCTCAAGAAGTCTTAGACTTCACTCTTAGTGATCAATGCAAGATCACCTAACCCTCAAACTAGGAATGCATCCTAGGTCCCAAGTACTCACCACACACTCTCCACACATGAAACAACCCACAATAATTCATAATTCCACAAGATATTAATCCTCAACCAAAGAGGCACAAGCTAGCCTAGAAGATCCAACATACTCACATGCTCATATCCATCAACTATATCGAGCCTTAAGGGCTCCTAGGTTCACAAACACTAAGTGGCATTCTCAAGCTACTCTAGGCCATACTAAGCATGCTACTAACATGATTCAACAACAAATGTAAGGAAGGAACGAAGAGTGAAGGAGAGGAGAAGCCTATTGTTGCAGAAACCGCAGCTGCGGAGTCAAGTTGGCGCCCCCTGCGGAGACAAGAGCCGCCCCCGCGGAACCAGGGGCCGCACCCGCGGTGGCTGCGTTGAGTGCCAGGAGCCACCCCTGCGGCTGGCCGCTCCCGCGGCTGTGCTGAGCCGCCCCCGCGGGTTCTGTGCAGAACGTCATCTTCTTCGTCTCCGATCGTGGATCCTTGGCTCCAAAGTCCTTCTTCTCTTGCTGGATCTTCTCCAAACACCCACCATTAGTCTTAGGCATCTCTCCTTGACCTAAACAAGCTAATAACCTAGGCATGCAAAGAGTTGCAAAACTCCTCAAGATCTTCCTCCATATCCATGGATGAAGGAGGGAGGAAGAAGAAGGGAAAGAACAGCAAGGAAGAGAGAGAAGAGAGAGGAAAGAGCTTACCAACAGCCTGGGATTTCCTTCTGCAGTCCATAACTTGGATCCTCAGCAACAAGGAAGAAGAGAGGAGAAAAGAAGGAGTGTGGAAGAGTGGATGAGTGGAGTAACGTGAGAAGTGAGCTAAGGGAGGAGATAGAGAGAGACAAGGACTAAAAAGAAGGTGTGGGGATCAAGGGGTCAGCTGACCTCTTGTCCCTCACACGGACCGAGGGGTCGGAAATGACCCCTTTGCATTTTTAACCCGGAACGAAGGGTCAGAACGCGGAAAAAGAGGAAAAACGACGAGTCGGCTCGGGATTTTCTTAGGAATAAATCCCGGTTCTCGACATCTCGGGATTACGGGATAACTACAAAGTGCTCCAAGTCCGGAATAAATGTCGGGCGTTACATGTTGCTAGTCGGTGGGAGACGACGGGGAAGGGAGACTCCAAGAATAACCATGGCAAGAGGTAGCGGGTGTGGTCTACAGAGGAAGAGA